>JZKD02S2297326.1:167115-187109 GCA_000966675.3 Picea glauca | reverse complement strand
TGATCAAGGAATCATACAATATGGACAAGTAACGTTAATATAGGAAAGAAAAGTATATATGTATTAAATAATGTGGAAGAAAGATACAACCAGATGCCTTGATGTTGTCAGGTTCCTACCAACAGTTCCTTGCTTCCAACACATTTCTGCTCCATGGATTTTGAGACTATATATTTTAAATTCACTCACGATATCAACTTGGCAAAGTGAAACTCAAAGCCAACATACAAGCTCTAAAAACTCCAAGCTACAAGATTCAAGAACTAGCCATTCCAAAAACTCCAAAAGCTAAATTTCCCCATGAGAACTCCCCTCCTTTTATAAGATGAAAAGGATAGGGTGAGGAGGTTAGGATGATCCCATGAGATTAGGATGCGACTTAGATCCAAACCGATCGGAAGCCACCTCACCCTCGAAGGTTCTATTCTAGAAGCATCGAGAAGCTTCTCTTTTTCCTTCGTATGAAAAATCGCCGCACCCTTAACACTAAGCAAGGTGCGACGATGTCGCAGGCTAATATGGTGCAACCTACAAGGATCCTAGATCATCACAACCTTAACACTAAGCAAGGTGCAATGATCCCTCTTCATAAGGATTTTACAAGAGAAAAAATAATTTCCATCTTTCTAGGAAAATGTTTCTTCATTCTTCTTCATTGATCCTTATAAAGACAAAGGATAGGTGTACATCATTAATGGTCATAATGGTGATGAAAATAATGTGTAACAGTGAGTTCCCCAAAGTATGAAGTTAGAACAAAGTGATAGCTAAAATAATTTTCCGAGTGCGTGTTGGGAGCAAGAAACACGTTGGTTGGAAAACTTCCAACAAACAAGGAAATACAGTACAATAATATATCATCATTGAGCTAGGCATTCCCATACTCAAAATACAAATGACTCAAAGCATAAATGTCGACATGAAAATATCCATGTCAAGTAAGACAAGACATGGCCACTAAACATACACTGTGGATCCATGCCACTATGACTCAAATCTAAACATAGCCACCAAAAATACACTGTGGATCTATGTGTTAAATACTCAAATTTGAACATTTCCATGAGACACATTGTGGATCTATGCAACAATACATAGGATATACTCCAATGCAACCTGAAACTGTCAGAAAAGATTCAGGGTCTTCATCTCCACCACTCTATAGTACGAATCTATCCATGTGAATACATGTGCTAAACTCGAACATGGTATAAACCACATGATTACTAGTCATTAATGAATATCGTTAACAAGTGTGAGGTAAATCACCATTAATGTCAATGACTCCCAAGGTACACTAGTACAATCCAATGGGTGCGAATTTGTGAGCTGAAGTCGAACACTTGGCGGAATCTCTCGATTAGTGGTCAATAATGAAAACCCACTGTCGAAAGCGAGGAAACCTGCCATTGAGGCATGCAAGTTCCAAGGTACCAATTAGTTTCTAATTCTAATTCTTGGATAATGAGTTGGATTCGATAGAAAAAGACTCATCACAGGAGGGCCTTAATGTATCCCCCGTCAATGACATGAAATGGGTAAAAAATTTGAATTAGATCAAAGTAACAAGTGATTCAGGACTGACTCAGGGATGGTCGATGCAATAGAAGGCTTAAGGACTATAGAAATGGTCGATGGAATAGAAGGATTCCTAGGTTGAACTTCTCTTTAAACATATTGATGACACAACAACTGTCTTGGAAACACTGAATCAACAACAATGATCACAGACCAATTTGTAATCTTATAAAGGAGTATGATCAAGAGACAAGTAGTTTTTCCAACCTAGACACAAAGCGAGTGAAAGGATGTCATGTTCAAAAGCGACTCTTCCATAGAATACAGGTTTAAAGACATTTCTTTCCCAATTTCCCCCCACCATTTCTGGCGAGTACCTCTTTATTTTTACACAAGCTTGAGGAGGATAACATATTATTGAACTATAAGCTCATCCTTCAGATGAGTTTCTTGTAGTATGTTTAACAAACCCTAGGAAGGAGTGGTTACGTCCCATATGGGACTTTCGATGCTTGTTTTACGAGTCCAAAGAAAGAAAACTCAAGGGTTTTTCATGTTTAGAGAGTCTGAAAAATACTTAAAGAAAACTCCAAAATGTCATTTTTTGTAAAGTAGTTTGACGAGACCAAAAAAGAGATAACTACCTCTCAACAAACGTTTTATTCAATTACTTTAACAAGCGTGAAAATAACAAGATCGCTCAAAAATATTTTCATGTTTAGAGAGTCCGAAAAGAGCTTAAAGGGAACTCCAGGGGGTTCCTTTTTCATATAACCTTTACAAGTCCAAAAAAGTGATAAATGTTTACTCAGTTACATTCTCATGTATTTACGAGCACGAGAAAGAACAAAGACTAAGCTCGTGATTGTGTTCATTTTTACACAAGCTTAAGACAAAACAAAAATATGCTTGGGATAGATTTTAATTTTACAGAAGCTTAAAAAATAAACAAAACTATGTTTGAACCTAGTTTCATTTTTACACAAGCTTGAACCAGAGGAAACTATGCTTGAGGTAGGTGGTTTCATTTTTGCACAAGCTTTAACTAGAGAAAACTATGATTGTGACTTCCCAACGCAATATCTAGGGATGGTTGGTACATAGCCCCTAGCTTAAGAATCTAGTGGCTTAACTTCAAGATGAAGTCCATAGTCTGTCAGCATTGCCCCCCAAGCTTCGTTTCATCCAAAATCACAGGCGGATGAAATGAAGCTTCAAATACTATATGCAACAAAGTACTTTCCTAAACTGAAGAGGGGGGAAATCTATTTCATTTTTTTACGAGCTTGCCACAGAGAAGAAAAACTATGCTTCAGATGGGATGTTTTATTTTTTAACGAGCTTGACATAGGAGAAGAACTATGCTCAGGACCTCTATTTCATTTTTTAACAAGGTTGCCACATAAACACAAAAACTATCCTCGTAATTGGTTTCATTTTTTAACAAGCTTGAAATTAGAAAACCATGCTCAAAGCTCTTTTCTTAATCATGGCTTCCAAGAGGAAAATGCTCCAGAAGGACACCATGTCAAGGGACAAAACTCGGTCATGGATTCCAAGATATCTTCACTTGATGAAAGAAACACACTCTAGAAGGAACATGGTAAGGTTTCAGATGGTTCAACATTATCAATTTCACTGTGTTCAAGACTTCAGTGGATACCAAATTTTATGTACTTCCTCCATCTATAATCAAGTTACAACATTTTCCTTGAACCTTACATTTTGTTTTAAAAATTTTCTTTTGTTGTTCTGGTTCCTTTTCCTCCTTTTGTTCAGATTTAAGCAACACTCTATGGAACAACAAATTCTCACCTTGTTCTTGCTAAAGAACAATCACATTTTCTCCAACTAATAAAGCTTCGTCAACATGTGTGACTTGTGCCCGTGCTTCACCTCTTCTCCCTGAAGTTTTCCTTTTTGGACATTCAGACTTCTTGTGTCCCTCTACACCATGATGATAACAAGTGATTACATATCTGCCCTTACCTCTTATGAATCCTCTGCCTCTACCAACTCCACTTCCTCCTTTTCCACCTTGACCACTGGTATATTCTTCTTCCTTTTTGTTGCCTTTAGCATTCCCTGCTTTACCTCATCCTGTAAAACCTCTTCCTCTACCTCTAGGATGTGTTTTCCTCTCAATATTTTCTTCTACCTTCAGGGCAACTTGATAAGCTTCATCACCAGTGTAGAAATAGTGTGTGCTAATTTCATCATGAATTAAATACTTTATCCCATTTACATACCTTGCAACTCGTTGGAATTTTGGTTCCTTGAGGCCAGCTCTGAGTGGCAGCCTAAAGAACTCTTCAATGTATTTGCAAACATATGTCTCCCTTTGTCTGTGGTTCTAGACTTGTCGGAACAAATTCTGCTGGTAATCGACTGGAAGAAATTTCTCTTTAACCTTGGTAACCATCTTCTTCCATGTTCTGATTTTCTCCAGCTAATTATTCACTCTATCCTTCTGCAGCATATCCCACCATAGTGTTGCATGTCCTTTCAAATTCGTAACAACAAATCTTACCCGATTTGGATCCTGGACATTTTCATACTCGAAGTATCTTTCGAGTTCTCCAATTCAGTCAATGAGAACATCAGCTCACAGACTACCATCATAACATGAAACCTCAACCTTCACACTACCCCTGTTACTCAAATATGAAATTAGTCTAGTTGTTGGGTCTCTTTCATCACCATCTCATTCATCTTCGATTTCTTCTTCTGGCTCTAAGTATACTTCATCATCTCCATTCCTACGATTTTCCAATTCCTCTATTCTTCTTCTCAAATTTTCTAGTTCTCAATTTCCTACACTTCCACTTCCTGCTCCTCTCCTTTGTGGCGGCATTCCTCCAAGTTGTAGGTGTCTCACCAATATCCACAGACCTCACACAGTTATGTAACCCAACTTGACTTCCAACAGTCTTGCTGAGAAACCACCATGAACATGTATTTTGTACCCTATTGCACAGAAGCAGATTAGATGCTAATCATAGAGAAAAACTAAGCTCTTATACCACATAATGCAAAGGTAATTGGGTTGCAACACACACACAATTACAGCACACACCTTGCTACAAAATGTACAACGGGAAAAAAAAAAAAAAAAAAAATTTGCCAAATAATGAGGAATCCACTTGAAACTAAAACACTCGAAAACCCACAAATTTCAATACCATTCATTTATTAATTCAATGCAGAGAACAGATTTCTAGATTACATTGAGCATGAGCTAAAAAGACCTCCATGAATTGTTTCTTGTGTGGCTGAAAACCACTACGAAATCATTCAGAGTGTAATGGTCTGCGTGTATGGGCTTCGATTATATTTCGCCTTCCTCTATCCTCACCCAAT
The DNA here is from genome assembly GCA_000966675.3 of Picea glauca. Lineage (NCBI taxonomy): Eukaryota > Viridiplantae > Streptophyta > Pinopsida > Pinales > Pinaceae > Picea > Picea glauca. The sequence goes on along the minus strand of JZKD02S2297326.1, from coordinate 182,231 downwards.
TTGGAATCTTTCTCTCCATTCCACCTTCTACAATTTCCTTGCTTTGTGGTTCACCAACCCCTTCAAAATCGTGCTCCATTTCTTTTTAAAACTCCTCCTCGACTCTGAAACGATTTTGCTTCCCTCCAAGAACGAGTTGTTACTCAAACCGTCTCTTTGTCTTCTAGATTGCTTTATGTTTTGTCCTTTATGCGCAAGTTCTCTACAACTCATCATGAATGCATACCAGCATGACAAAATCAAATGCGTACGACCATAGTGTTGCAAATAAAGAAATATTATGACACTTGTAAAATTTCATTATGTGTGTGTGTGTGTTTCAGCGCGAGTTTCAACACATGTTTCAGCATGACACTTGTAAAATTTCTCTATACGTGGCAGTTTCAACATGATTTTCAGCACGAGTTTCAGCATAAGTTTCAACACATGTTTCAGTATGAATTTCAACACGAGTTTTAGCATGTGGTTCAACACAAGTTTTAGCACAAGTTTCAGCATAGTGAGAGTAGCTACAAGAGTAATCAATAGTTCAAATTTACAACTAACTAACTAAATAAAATGAACCACTAACACAATCATTGTTCGACTTATTTTTTATTTTCCAAATAAAAATATTTTTGGGTGATGCAGATTGCCCAAGCCCAAAAATACTCCTGCATCAACTAGCCTAGCCTGGCCATTATTATAATAGCCTAACCATTATTATAATAGTAGGAATGGGCCAACGCACTTCATTTAGATAACGAATGCCCTACCATTCTAATAAGGGAAATAACAAGCACTTATGAATCACGAGAGAGAATGTTGTACATGTATCTCTCCTCAAGTTGAACAAAGTTTTAATGAGAGTTCAAATTAAAAGTTATGAATATGGGAAGTTGATGTGTCATTTCAACTATTTACTTTAAGTGTGGCTCTTACTTGCATTAGTTAATTACATTGTTCATATTATGCCATGCACATGTTTTGCATATATGTATTACCTATGCGTCATTAATGATATGTCGTTTATAGTGCAATATTGTCATTTATATGCATTGGTTAAGTGAATTACTTATATGGTTCACCTATTTGTCTCACTTATGATCCATTGATTATCACTTAAGTCATCAACCATTATGTGTTACTTATAGTACACATCACATAAATACGTAATCTATGTATATTTTATAAACCACACAATGAACTTTATATATACATTATTAATACTCACAAGAAAAACAAATTACATAAAACTTTACGTATATCACTCATCACATATTACTTATCAATACCTTTTCACTAAAATATCATACAGCTTGAGTAAAGTTCAAAATTTCGAACATGACAGTCTCTTTTGTCCTTTGTGACCACAAGTGAGTACTAATTAATATTGAGATTGAAGTATATTATATTACTTTTTTATAAGAAGGAACACTATTATATATCAAAGATTTTGTGAATACGAGGATCGCACATGACATTCATGTCAAGAACGATGGGAACATATCATGGATTTTAACGAGGCCTTAATTCACACGTAACTTGGTTGACCTCATGTTTCCTAGTACTCCGAGGTACACGGAGTAAGTTAATCTTTGTTCATGGGGATGTAAGGTCATTTTGTGCAAGTGGAACAAGCTCAAATTCATTTGTATGAATGGAAATATTTTAAAGAATTTTTTTTAAATAATTAGATAAGGTTTACTATATAATTTTATTTTAAATGTTTAATTCATAAATTTATGAGATTTATGTAATTTTATAAGGAATTTTAAATATTTAATTTATAATTTTTTAGGATTTATATAATTTTATAAAAAAAAAAATTGATGTGATTGAAATTTAATAATAAATTTTGATGTTACTTGATATTTTTGGATATAAATTGTGTAAGGAGTTCCGAAACATTCAACATTTCGAGTGGTGTTGGCCCTCAACCAAGTTTTGAAGAATCTTGGTCGTGTTTGACCATTTTTGGGATTTTGACAGGCGGGTCGAAGATTGAGCGCCCAGGCGAAGCGGAGATCGTGGGATGTCACCCCCTTTTTGCGGATTTTTTGGGTTTAGGGCTTATGTAACAGGTATGGGATGTCGGCCCATGGGCTTACCCATGCTTAGGCCCCATTTGTAAATGTATAAATAAGTAGCTAGGCATTGTAAGAAGAATAAGATCAAATCTAAGTTGGCTTTGTGCAAGATATGTAAAGGTTGCTAAGTGTGATTAGTTGTGAAGGCTTCGTGCATACTATGTGTTGAGAACTTGCAGAGTTAAGTGCAAGTGATTGTAAGAAGGCTCTGTGTTGTGCCAAACTCGGGGAAGGAGGATCTGGCAAAGTGCGCACAAGTCTCATGTCCTATGCAGAGTTGGTTGTGTAGCTCTATGCATGTAAGAAGATTGAAAGAAGATAATAAAGAAGACGAAGAGTTGGTGGACATAGCCCCACACTGGGGGTGAACCACGTATATGTTGTGTTATGATTTCTTTGAGTTATTGATGTGATTTATGCATAGTGTTGAATCTTTATGTATGTTAGATGCACATGATGTAGTAGCTTAGCTCTTAATAACATGAATGAATGTTAGATATGTTTGATGTTATGTGCTAAATGGTTAGATATGCTTAGATCTTGTTGAATACTACGATGTTCTATAATTAGGGCTTGAATCTGTGATGTGAATAAGGGTTAATTGCTAAGTGCTCTATTAAGTATTGTGATCATAAATCCATGTCCCAGCTAGGTTGTAGACACTTGAGTCCTATAACCCCCCTACCTCTACCTCGGGTGAGACTTCATCTGCTTCGCAGATGTTTCCGAAAGGGCTGGCAGTTAGAGTTTTGTTGGTGTATTGTTGAAGCGTTGAACCCCGGGTCTGCCCCTGTGCCAACAAATGGTTCTGTTGCCGGGACCTGGAACTGTGATTGTTGGGAATTGAAGAAAAAAGAAAGCTCTGTGCGTGGATCTGTTGTTGTAGTGCACATTATTCTACTTGACTTGTGAAGCTCCGTGCTAAGAAAAGAAGCTCGATCTGAAGAAAGAGGTAAGATCTTAAATCTTTGTGCTCTGATAAAGGTAAGATAAGTGGAAATTTCTGCTTCGAAAGTATGAATCTAGGTATGTTTGATAGATTTTGTCCTAGTATGAAAACTAGGGCACAACTCGAAGAAAGAAGATATGATATGAATAGATCTGATAGAAATAGTCAAAGATATGTTATTCCTATGCATAGAAAGAATTTTTGGACTAACAAGTGGATGCAGGATCCTAGAAAGAATTTTTACAGGTCCATCACTGTGATCCCAGAGTGCAGTACAGGGAAGGTTGGGGATCGTTTAAGAGAAATACGGGATTGACTCTTTGTTATAGTTGCAGAAGATTGGGACATCTTGCTAAGGAATGCCCTGGAAGAGGTCCCATTTGCCTTTGTTGTAAAGCTACTGGACATGAAGTTTTAGATTGCCCTAGAATGACTGATAAAGTTGAAAAGACGAACATCAAATAAGAAAACCATGAAGAAGGTCAAAAGATCAAGGATATGCTAAAGAACCAGAAAGAATCAGAGGCTATATTATTGCAGATGAAAGAAACACTGAATGATCATAGAGACATCGTTTTATCAGAGATCTTAAAAGAGAAAGAGTGCATAGAAACAAGAATAGGAGACTTCGACATAGACTGTGTATTGGATGCAAAAACACAGGTGAACATTATGTCAGAAAGTACTTGCGAAATTTTGGGAAATCCTACTAGGATTCCTTCATTGGGAGGAATAGGATTGTTTAAAGGAAAGATGATAACCCTATGTGTAAGACTTACTCATGTACCTATGAGTTCTCATGGAACATCAATAGAAGGAGAATTCGAGGTCATTAAGTTTGTTGAGAACAATGATCCTTTTGCACTTTTGTTAGGAAAGACTTGGATTGAGAGAGGTCAGATCCGAAGGAAAGAAGAAGAGGAAGCTATAGAATATAAAAATAAAGAACTAAGGGATTTCATGGCTAGAAGTATAGCGCGCTTAATAGAAGTATAGAAGGACAAATCGAAGCAACTGAGGGCCATAGACTTGGCTATCGAAGTTGAAAGAATGCAAGAGGGATTAAAGAACTTATCCATGCAGAAGAGAAGAGCACCTACTCCAAAAGCAGTAAGAGAAGAAGTATTACCCTCGAACCCTATGAAGGACCCTCAGCAGTGAAAAGTTACTATGCTACAAGAAGATAAGAACAAGAATGGAAAGAGGAATCCAGAGACATAGATCACTGGAAATAAAGCAAGAAATCTCAGTAAGAAGAAAGAAAAACTAGAAAAATTGCAGGAGGTTCCAGAGAGGACTTCACAGAAGGAAGGCTTGCACAACTTGAACCTCGCCAGAATAGCGAAACAACGTAGACAAGCACTTCACCACGGTGAAGAAATATGATCATTGGAGGTGTCCTGATCGTTAGAATGATGCTCCAGAATGACTAGAAACACAGTTATTGCCAAAAGGGTCGGTAGTTAGGGTTTTGTTGGTGCGTTGTTGAAGCGTTGAACCCCGGGTTTGTCCCTGTGCCAACAAATGGTTCTGTTTTTGGGAGAATGGAAGGAAGCTTTGGTAAATGGTAGCTGGTTTAAATTGTACTATGAAAACCAGTTGCCTTGCAGATCTCAGTAAAAGCATAAGAAGAAGCGTCTAGGTACCAGGTGCACTTGAAACTGGGTACCAAACACAGAAAAGACAGTATGCACAAGGAAGGGAGGAACATAATAGAGAGAGCAGGTTGCTCCGTGTTGTGTAAAGATGAAGAGAAATAGAAGGTTCAGACCTCCAGTGCCTTGGAACGAGTCACAGGTGAGTGTTGGGGACCTGTTGGCCCTTGGTTATGGAAGAAAGCAAAGATTAAGGAAGAAAGGTGAAGTATGAACTGCGTGGAAGACACATTGACTGAGATTGGGTCGAAGTGGTCAAAGAAGAAGAAAATAAGGAGCGAAGTAAGGGAAAATATTTCCATTGGACTGTTGGGATCACGCCATAACAGATGGAATTGTATAGATTGAGGCATTCCTGCCCGTTGGAGGAGTCTGTTACGACATTATGTATTTAAACCCGTAAAATGGCGCAGTGCACCTAGCTTGCTAGTTGATCATTGGTAAGCTCGTCAGGAAGAACAGATAGACGCAGGCCACGGGGTTCATCGTCGACCTCGTGGGAAAATGCATTGAAGGAATGTAGATGAACTAGGTGAGCTACCTCGTCAACTAGTTGGAGAAATATTGTCGTGAAGCGCAAGACCAAGGCTACGAGTTTCACTTCAATAGGTTGTTGATTCTCGTTGCCTTCATAGCTTGGGAGATGCCGGAGAGAGAAACCTTCTCTGAAGTCTAGTTTTTCGAACCACTGGTTGCGAGGTTCACTACCCTCTAGTATTCGAGTGACATGGCAAAGAAATGGCAGTCCAATGCGGTGTTCCACACCTATTACTTGCAGCTAAATAGGTCAATTGAATCCTTCCCTAGAATGAATCTGAATACACTTCATAGGTTCAGGCCAATAGTGAAGTTCCATGTAGACAGGCACTTCATTTACATCACTGCGCACGGAGACAAACACAAGGAAGAGCTTTAGTCCTATTACAAACTCACCGAGGAAGATATGGAGGAAATAACCAAGGAATGACCTACAGAATTCCTTGTACCAGTTGAACAGACAAAACTCTCTGACCCCGACCTCATTGGAAGTCTTGTAGTCACCCGGGAAGAGTATGTTGGACCAACTAGTAGCAAGAAGAAGAAGAAGGAAGAAGTACAGGAAATGCACAATGCATCAGAGGAGACTACACCAGATTCACCTGAAGGGGGATGAGGTGACGAAGTAGACAAAGAAGAGGATGAAGGGGAAGAAGACAAGCATGAACAGGGTGAAGTAACACCGCCTAAATATCCCCTTATGGAGACAGAGACATCCAAGAAAATAAAGGTTTCTCCAAAGAAGCCCTCGGCACAGAAGAAGTCATGCGCTAATAAGCCCCACTTACAGACTATACTTACGATCTCCTGTCCTATGCAGAGTTGGTTTTGTAGCTATGTGCATGTAATAAGATTGAAAGAAGATAATAAAGAAGACGAAGAGTTGGTGGACGTAGCCCCACATTAGGGGTGAACCACGTATATCATGTGTTGTGATTACTTTGTGTTATTGATGTGATTTATGCTTAGTGTTGAATATTTATGTATGTTAGATGCATATGATGTAGTATCTTAGTGCTTAATAACATGAATGAATGTTAGATATGTTTGATGCTATGTGCTAAATGGTTAGATATGCTTAGATCTTGTTGAATACAGCGTTGTTATGTAATTAGGGTTTGAATCTGCGATGTGAATAAGGGTTAATTATTAAGTGCTCTGTTAAGTATTGTGATCACAGATCTGTGTCCCAACTAGGTTGTAGACACTTGAGTCTTACAACCCCCCCTGCCTCTACCTCAGGTGAGACTTCATCTGCTTCGTAGGTGTTGTTGAAAGGGCCAATAGTTAGGGTTTTGTTGGTGCATTGTTGAAGCGTTGAACCCCGTGTCTACCCCTGTTCCAACAAGTGGACACTCCACCCATCATCGATAATAATTGAAGCTTTGATGTTACAAAAGAGTTCTAAGGTAAAACTTTTAAAGGAAAAAATATATTAAAATATGACCATTGAAGAAATGAGAAGAATATCATTTACCATAATGTATTCTTCTCCTTTCCTCAATGTTCATATCTCAATATATTTTTTCTTTTAAAAGCTTTACCTTAACATTATTTTCTAACATCATAGTTTCATAGCTTCAATTGTTGCAGATGGTGGGTGGAGTGTCCACTTGAAAATATGGATGTTTCAAAACTCCTTACACAATAATTTTGATATAACATTTTTAATCATTTCATAATACTTAAAATTTAAATCATTTAAGATTTTTATTAAATTGATATCAAATTTTCGAGGAAAGAAAGTTATTTTACAAAGTGATTTACTTGCTTTAAGTTTGTTAGAGTACTTTTTATATGTTAAATTTTTTTTTATTGTTTTATTGTATTTAATTTTTTTATAATAATTAATTTTTATTAATATTTAAAAAAGTTATTAAATTTATGATTAAAAAAAATATTTTATAATACAATTTATTTAGTGTTTTTCATAATTTTGAATTTGAAAAAAAAAATGCTTTTTTTAAAGGTTTCAAAATCTATTATAATTTAATCGATAAAAAATTAATCATTTCATTATACTCAAAATTTATATGATTGTGAAACTATAATCTTAAAAAATTAATCATTTCATTATACTCAAAATTTATATGATTGTGAAACTATAATCTTAAAAAATTTCTCGATGAGAAATTTTTTTTTTTACAAAATAATATACTTGTGATTTTCTCAAGTAATTTCCAACCCTTTTAAGAATATTGAGTTATCACTTTATGGAATCATGAAAAGGTGGCCAAATGACCATGTTGTGCAATGCGACAAGTGAGCATTTTTGCATAGATTATTTGTTGTGTGATAGTGAAGTTGGCTATGGTGATGTTGGATATCATATCGGATTTAAACCAACGAAAGGAGTATATTGGCACGTCTGAGCTTAACTTGAATGTAGATTCTGGTCATCTAAGGGCCCAACCACAAAGTCAATCATGAGTAGGCCCTACAATGACCAAATCTACAATCGAGTTAAGGATGACCTACTCGTGCCATGATTTGTTGATTGCATGGAATCGACATAACATGTGATGATTTCTCTGGTTAATTCACATTGTTTGCATTGAAATATATCATATATCATTTCAAAATGTTGTATCAATCCCATCTAGACTTGATGCCTTGTTCAACTTGATGAAAAATATTTATATCGAATGTCCTAACCGACTATCCTTAACTTGACTGTAGATTCAACATGTGAGTGCCTTGTTCTTCTATGGCACTTATAAACATTGATATGAAATGTGCTAACATTGTCAACGTATGAGAGTTTCCGAAAATTATGAATAAGCAAAATTTTATATCTCATTAAATTTTTCACGAAATGCATGCTTTATAATATCAATGAGAGTTTCATAGCATCATATCAAGCATGAGTTCATTGCAAAATTCCAAACCCATGCATTTTTTTCTTCCAAAATGTTTTTTGAGCAAATATAGATAAGATGTATGCCATGATATGGAACCTCTCCACAGTATCATAATAGGACATCTTGTGCAGATTCTCTTTGCTCACACATTTGAAAACATTACTCTTAATCTCTGCAAAATTGTTAGACACAAGTAATGCCAACAAGGTGTTATTGTGAGATATGATTGTAGTTGATAGAGTAATTACTTGGGCTAGAGTGATAGAGGATGCATGAAATAATGCCTATCATTTGGTCATTATGAAATATGTAGTATCTGTTGGGCCTCATAAATGTCCTATTTTCATCCACCTTTCCCTTCATTATTCCTTACATTTCATCGTCCCATTAACCTTCCATCATACCATTTTTATAAATATATGTGGGTTTCTCCTTATTATTTTCCATTGTATTCATTTCAGTATTATAAGTGAATTTATGATTAAATATTAGAAAAATGACAAATTTTCATTATATATCAAGGTTGGATGAGTTTGATGATGTGTGCAGGCATATGTGAAGATTTCAACAAAGTCAAATATTACCACCTAGCCTCAAATTCGAATTTTATCTTCAAGCTTTGAAGATTTGAAGAATATTTGGGACAATCATTCAAGCATATTCAAAGGAGAAGATCATGGAGATTTTGATAGGATATCTTATCCCAGATATTTGTGGAGGATTTGAAGGAATAAGTTGAGAGAATAGCGGATCTGTAATTATGACACTCATGTATATAAGAGAGTGTTCTGTCTTCATGAGGATCATCATGTTATTCATAATTGCGGAGTTGGAGTTAGAGTGAGAAATCATGTTATTCATAATTGGAGGATGTTATTCATAAGAGATCATGTAATTCATAATTTGGTCTTGTAATTAGAAGAAGGGGATTCTTAGCTTTGATTCTTATCTTTGTTTGTTCTTTCACGCTTTGTCATTTGACTCTTGTAATATAATTTGAGATTGATATATGCTGTGAGCTCACATATGTCTTTTGTCATTCAACTCTTCACATGTTGTATTGCTTTCCTAGTTAGTCTTTCAATGCTTTCCTAGATTAATTTCATTTCAACAACTTATATTAGATTACTTCTACTTTAGTCCTGCATATATAGTTTGTGTGCTTCGTAAGCCTACGAACCTCAGATTGATAAATTAAATAGTTGGGCAAGTACTACAACGGAATTAAATGACAATATTTCCGCCTAACATTTTGGCGTCGTTGTCGGGGAAGCACGATGGATTGAAGTTTAGTGTGATTTCCTGCAAGTGTATCTACATGTGTTGGTAATGGGTCATAGCAACTACTTGAGTGGAGAATCCTCATGTTCTCCCTTCCAGCTCTAGAGTGTGAATTTCAATTTACGCAAATTTCATTTTTTGCCAGTGTGAATTTCAATTGTAGCAAGTGTGTTTTCCGCAACTGTGGAGAGTATGTGTTTCAGCAAGTATGATTTTCATTTTTTTTTTTTTTTATTTGGGTGCTGTAAGAACCCCTTTTTCAATATGTTTTAACAATGAGTGTCATCTTGGAACTACTCACTCAGATCCTCGCGAAATTCAGGATCTCCTCTTCTTAGGAAGAGGAGATCTTGACAACAAATAAAGATTCAAATACTCCTTCAGAAACAAATGAAGACTCAACATTTGAAGACTCCTACACATCTGATGACAAAGAAACATTCAAGCAGGAGATTGAGGAAGATGAAGAGGAGTTACAACAAGATCTGAGCGAGGAAAAACGTGCCTATGAAAGCATTATCGAGCAACGGTTCTAGGTAAGCACTCGATTAGATAAATTTCATTTTTATTTAGTTAGTTTGTCGTTACAACAACAAAATTCGTTTATTCATGTAAATTTCTATCTTTCATTTGAAAAATTGCACATGAATATATTTTTGTTACTGTTGCGTGCTTGGATCCATTGGAAGTTTGCCTACACATAACCAATTTTTAATTCTAATTAGCATAGAGTAGGTAGGCTAACGAATAAAACAATGTTTTTTCTCTAATTTTTTTTTTAATAAGTATGGTCTCCTTCGCGCTTTGTGCGATCGTGGGGATCAGAAAATTGGATGCCTAAATTGATTTCATGAATGAATGTTTTTGCGTCCATCCTTTGACTTGCAAATAAACACAATAAAAAAAAAATAGATGAATAAAACAAAGCCAAGTTTTTAGTTACAACGAAATTTTACATGCTGTTACAGTGGTTGAACTGTGCCTGGAATCGATTGAACTACATTTTTGAAATTTTGGTTTGGTTCATCTTTCCGATTGAATGAAAGCAATATTGATTGAATGATACACTTGGAAAATATTTAAATATTTCCAAGCCTCTTGTCTACGACCTTATTTGTATCTCGGCCTTTCACATCTTTATATACCTGCTAGAGAAATTTTACTTGGAGTAAAACCTTGCAAACAAAACAATATATCATAAATTTGAAATGCACAGGACATGTGTACAAAACTGGTGCAATAATAAAGGAGACACCATGTGAAAGATATTCCATCAGCAATACAAGCCTGGCTATACTTCCCCTCGCCCTACTCGTTTGGAAGACATCTCGTTTGATATCGGGGCAAGTTGGGAGATATCTGAAGCACAACTGGACCTATGCAAGCCTCGTCTGTTGCAATGGTTGCAGCAGAAAGACACTTTTTGGAAACCGAATACCATGAATATGCATCAGCCAATGCAAGTGGTGCATCATGTTGTCGTACTTCTGCATTGATTCTCATGGCTCTTCTTCTTTTACGACATGCACTTTCCATAACTAGTTCTGGAGGAGATGAGGATACAACAACGTTTTTTCACTCTTTTCATTCTTCGAGTTGCTGGATTTCTCTTGCTGTGTTACAACATGGCTCATGCATTGAGTATTATATAGTGAAGATGACAAAGACAAAAAGCTATAGCGGTAGCTGAAATGGCCCTTCGTCTGCAAGGATAGGCTGAAGTAACAAATCAGGAACATTCGATTAATGTGCAATAGGACTTGGATCTATCAATCTTCAGTTTCTTTGACAGATGTATTCATACTCTCTTCCATCCTACACACAATTTTGAACTTTTTGTGAGATTGCATTTGTAATAAATATTGATCAGTTAATTGCTGCCTAAATTGTTGGTGTTGCAACAAGTGCTAAATTATTGAAAAAAAAACAAGATCGACAATCACATGGAGTGGGCGTGAATGTTTCAGATGCGATATGGATATGGTCGGTCCTTATTTGAGCCACTTTACCTATGATTTTGGGTCGAGATATCAGTGGTGAAGTTGCAATCGTTCGAAGTGAGATATCAGTGGTGAAGCTGCAGTTGTTCGAAGCGCAGTTAGGCAGTTACATCTTCAAAGGGATTGACTGAAGAATATGAACCAAATCATGATTGTGATTGCGATTATCCATATTTAATTCACAATCAGTCCAGATCCTGAAGCGATCGAGCATTTCACCATTAAATAATTAAAAATTGATGCCATTAATGAATAAAGATTGGATCCGGCCACTCCGGATTTTTGTGCGTTGTTGATGCTTACGATCATGACCAGATTGGTATATTTTATTATTGAATCCAAGAAAACAATTTTGAGCACTGTCGTATCTGATGATGGTATACAAAGACACATAATTGATCATCATTCCAACCCGTGGGATGATAATTTCAGAAGAAAGACCGCAGTCAAAACCTCTGTAGCATGCATGGCCACTGCTTGTGCTAGAAGTTGTGCTCAAAATAAAAAAAGGTTGAAACGAGCGATCACCATTCTCCACGATTTCAAGGACCGGTGTTCGACTCTCGTGCACAAGCTCAGGCATGCCATGGATTATCTGATCATCGATATGAATGCAGGCTTAGCCTCCGAGGGCGATAGTAAGCTTAAGATGCTCCTAAGCTACGTTGACTACCTGTCTACAGGAGAAGAAAGGTTTTTTTATGCATTGGATCTTGGGGGAACCAATTTTTGGATGTTGCGTGCGCAATTGGATGGCAAGGAAGGAGCTGTTGTTCTCGATCTTTATTGAATTTGGGTGGGTACATGAATGAACCAAGAAGAAACTTTCCGACAAACTGGCTCATCATTTGATTTTTCCACTTGGGATGACTTGAATGAGTGACCTGTCTATTATTTGTACTTACGAATCACTACAATTCAGCGTCGATTTAGAAGCACTTGACAAGATTCCTCATGAAAAAAATATTTTCCAATGTTCATTCGCCTACTGTGGGTGTGGTGATTTGGGCAATCCCTTGCTCAATCACCCAGTTGATGGGTTTCTCAAAATTGGAACAGTGGGCGCTTCACATGTGCTTGTGGAAGAGACTTACATCCCTCTGAGTAAAGGAGGTGCCTCATGATCTAGGAATGACTTCATCGACCCATGCTATGGATGATTGATGTTCAAATCAATCATCAACCTCGTCTATTTACAATGATGACAACAGAAAGTCACTATTTGAAAAACGTGGAATTTAACAAAAGGATCAACCTGTAGCAACCATAATTGAACAAACTCTTGCGTAGATCAGACTGCACTAAGGAAAATTGAAGCACGTGGGATGGTAGCTGACAGTGCCTCGCCAAGAAAAACACAAGATCGACCTAGTCAGGGATATCCTTCCTCTCGTCCCATCATTATATTTATAAGTTTTTGTTTGGTTTTCTCAGTAAAAAGTAACTATTGAGAGCCATGCATTCATACAGCCATGCATCCATTTGTATTAATGCTAACTCTCTCTGGTCATGTGTAGGGTAACAAGTGAATACTATATGGAGTGAGGGTTGCGCACACACTTCTCAGACCCAATATTGAATATCTCCATTACCTCCATTTGCAGAGCTTAGTTGACCGCAATACAATTTCTTTGCAGATGGAAACGTGATAGTAAACGGTTAGACCAGTTACTGGGGAATGAATATTGAAGAAGGTAAATCTTATCATGCTGTTTTGTGGGTACGAGCAACTGGGTCATTCAATCTTTCAGTCTATTTCACATATTCATATGGACTCCAAATCTTGGTTGCTTCGAATGTCATAGCTAGCAGTACTGGACTAAACTCATTCTAATAGTCGTAACAAAAGGATGAAATAATAAAACAATGTCATTGCCTTGTTGTTTTAATTAAATAACACAAACAACATTTATTTCTTTGTTTGTTAATAATTTAAAAATATATATATGTTTTTGGGTTGTTTTATTATAAAACAAAAACAACAAAACAAACAAAGAAAAACAATAATAATAATAATAAATATACACACAAAAACATTATAAAAATCAAAATTATACAAATAAAAAACATTGTCAACAAGTGTAAATGGACATCTCATTCCTGAAAACGATAGTCAAGACATGTTTTTACGCTTAACGTTAATTTGTTTTTCTTAAGTCACTTCATGCAGCAATGGACGATGAGATAAGCATGCAATGACAATAGGTATAAAAACATAGTTTATTTCTTTGAGTTTTTCGTATTCGTACTTATTTATGTTTTGCATGAGATATTCTTTGCAAATCTCACAATATTTATGCAGGAATTTGTACTAAGCTTTTCAGGTTCACAATCGAGTGCATCCCATGCTACAGTGATTTTCATGAATCACAACATTCTTCAAAGAATACATGCTTTGCTAGACAACTTGAAGGAGCTGTTACTCATCATAAACATCATGACGTTTGTTGACGCACAACAACATTTTGTTGTTATACAGTTACATAGAAATATTTTGCTGATACACAACAACATTTTGCTGATACACAACAACATTTTGCTGCTACACAGAAACTTTTTGCGCATCTTGGTGTTTGTTGTTACACAACGATCATGCTGATACACTATTATTTCCTCATTTTGCCAAATTTCATGTTGTGACACTATCCCATTTCTCCTTCAAGGTTGATTAGTCATCTCGTGTTGAAGCCATCTTCCATTGCCTTATCCTTCATGATTTCACATGCTTATTTTTTTGAATCTCATACACTCCTTTATCTTTTTCAATTCATTTTTTCCTTTCCAGTTTTCCTTCTGAATAAAACAAACCCCCTTTCCATGATCATATTTCCTTGCCATAAACCCTGTTGCTACTGAGATCTTTACATCTATAGTCCTACCACTCTTTTTATAAACTCATGTTGACTGATGTGGGATTCCTTAAGGCCCACCTTTCAACAGTCTTTCCCCATCGACCTCAACACCTTATCCGGGATATAGACTAGAGTTCCTTTTTGAGTACCTTGAGGCTTGCATGCCTTAATGGAAATCTCTCTCGCTAGCAATCATGGGAATACATCAATGTCCCTTGATCATTCGATCTTGCAAGTGGATCGACATCATCCCATCTATTCACACTCCGCAAGATGTACTTGGGTACCTTGACACTCATTGACATCACTGGTGAGTTTGTCTCGCATTGGTTAATGACATTCATCAATGGTCAGTAATCCAATGATTTCTCTTCATGCTCGACATCGACACATTCATTCGCATGATGAGAATTGTACCATAGGTTTTGTAGCAGGTGAAGACTATACACTTTTTCATGATCCCCTCGGCAGTTGCAGTAGTTTTATTTCATATATATGAGAGTACCAGGGTTCCATATTCTTTGCCTTCCACATTTCTCATGATTCAGCAGTAGCAGTTCAGATTCATTCACTTCCCATGATCTAGTTCCAACAACAACAACATTACCAATTCCATTTTCCTGATCTTGCAGTAGTGACACCTTCCATATTCCATCAGTCACATTCATATATTCTTTTCTCCAACAGTTACAACATTTTTAGCTACAACATCAGTCACATTTTCTTGATCCAGCAGCCGCAACAACTACATCTTCTTTTGGGTAAGTGGAGGTATGTTCTTTTCTAAGCTTTAATCACACAATTCCTTATATACCGACTTGAATATTTTGGAAAATTTCCTCGCCATGCTCTCTTTCCTTCCATAACCTACCCTAAGTTGCATGAGGATATTCAACCACTTCAGTAGTGGGG
>JZKD02S2297326.1:129568-142207 GCA_000966675.3 Picea glauca | reverse complement strand
ATATGTAACTAAACCACAATTGTTTAAAATGAAATTTGAACCAAATAATTGTAATTCAAGAAATTCTCACATAATTAATTGATTGTTGTCTTTTATAAAAGACTAGTCTTGCTGATTGGATTGGATGCCTACATAAAATACTAAAGGATGACAGTTTGATTATTAGTACATGTACGAGAATTGTATGTACTAGCTACACATACATTTCTTGTACATATACACTAGTATGTATGAATTTCCTTGACTTACTTACTAATAATGTCGGTTACTTGTTATGAATGTGTGAACCATGTTCTTGTTCTTTGTACCATAACATACCTTAACTTTGGGATGAAGTTTCCTGAAGGGTGGGTGTATGTAATGACCCTTAACTATTAAGATGGTTAATTTAATAATAATCCTAAAGATTATATAAATTATATTTATATCAATAATAATAATTCTAATTGGATATTATTAAATAGTGTATAGGAGGGTTAATGAATAATTAATTATTAAGTGATTCATTAATTGATTAAGTATTAAATTAATTGTTAAAAATGAAATATAATGTTAAATAGGGTTATGTATCCCATAAGGGATAACGTAACCAATACATAAAAGGGAAACATAAATGAATGGATAAGGCATTAATAACGGGATAAGATTTTTGGTGGGGGAAGTAAATGTGCGAGGGCGGTGAAGGAGGAATAAGGGAAGTGGAGAAGGGGAATGGAGGGGATTCATTTTTTTCATGCATTCGAGAGGTGGAGAACTGGGGGTTTAGGGACTGAGAGAAATTTTACAGTGGGAATTACAGTGCACCGGGGGCTAAGGAGGTTTTGGGCTCGGAGGGCTAGGACGTCCATTGATGTCCTAGGGCTAGGCGTACTAGTCGGTAGGGTGGATGGTTTTGGGGTGTCCTAAGGAGTAGCGACAAGTTCAAGTGGCGGATAGCATCAGAGTGAGGTATGTAAATGGCTACCAAATTTTATTTATTGTAATATTGGATTGATTGTGCTGGATTAAGTGAAATTTGAGTAAATTTCAAATTTACTGTTCTGTTTTAATTTTATGGTAGTTTAAATTAAATGATGGTCTTTACAAGTAGATATTGGCTCATAGAATTGTGAAATTATAAATGACTCCCGCATAAGAATGTTCATGTAGATCTTGATATGAATGAATTGATATATATTTTTAGCACCGGGGAAACCGTGCTCGACTTACGTTGATAAATGAATCTAACCATGTCCAGCCGTTCTCGGGAAGCTGTCTCCCTTTACCGCTTTCGGGAATTCCCCAGTAGGGATCTCTCCACAGAGATTTCCTCCTTGGAAAGGTTCGCTAAGAACCCAGAATAAGGGTTCGAACGCATAGGCCTTATTAATCCTGCACGAGAAGGAATGATTCTATTAATGTTCCAAGATAGTAGTGTTGGGAGGAGTGATAAGTCGACGGATGAGATCTCATCGGGTGAACCATAGTCATTCACGACCATTAGATTGACGAAAGTAACGCAGGCGTTACATGCCTTGCCCTCTCTCATCGTGAGCAACGAGAAATTGGGATCGTAAATCCCAAGACTCAAAAGAACGAATCTGGACCGTTAGATCTCGGTTCACATTACCCGTCAGCCGTTGGATCCGGAGAAGTTGCGCAGGGGTTAAGCGCAGGGGTAGGCACGCGAGGAAGTGATTTGAGCCATTAGATCTGGAGTAGAAATCCCGTAAACTGTTGGATCGGGAAGAGTTGCACCGGAGCTAAAATCTAGTGTGCAGAGGAAGAGTCCTAGCCATTGATCTCGACAGGACACGTGTCGACGTTCTGGGAGGCATCGAGATTTCACTCATTGGAGATTTTAGGAGTGTAGAACCGTTGCACAATGAAATCGCGATACGCGATTTCTCGATCGAATCTGGACCATCCATTATGCGTGACGCATGTCAGGAGATCCGGAGGGGGATCGGGATATTTGCCATTGGGAAATTGGCATTCCCATGGACAAGTGCTCGGGGAAATCCAAGTGAAAACCCTGACAAGATATGAGCCATCCAAACAGTAGGGACACGTGGCAGAGGATCCTAGAGAGTCGGAGTTCGGCATATCGGGAATTTCAAGGACATGATCCCTTGCAATACAAAACCGCGATACACGAGTTTCTGACACCATCATAGGCCGTTGATCCAAGGGACATGTGGCAAGAGATCTCGAAGAGTCGGGAATCGGGGAATCGGAGATCCTGAGAGCAAGAGAAACAGGACTTCGAAAGTCTCAAAATACCGAGAACAAATCTAAGCCGTCCGGTTGGAGAGGGACACATGTCATGAGATCGTCCGTCTCGGAGATCCAGGGTACCAGGCATCGGGGCCACTCAAGGCTCAAAACAGCGATAAGATCTGGACCGTCCATCGGCGGGACAGGTGTTAGAGATCAAGCGCCATCGGCATTTGACACATCGGGAAATCGGAATTCCCGAGGACAAGAGACATAGGACAGGATAAGTTGCGAAATTCTGAGGAAAGGATCTCAACCGTTGATCTTGGTAGGATGCGTGGCAGAAGATCTGGGCGAGTCGGCATTTGGAGCATCGGGTTTTCCAAAGGCAAGAAACTCTTGCATACAGGAATCGCGATCCGCGATTTCCCGACGCGATCATAACCGCTAACCTGAGGGACGCGTGTCCAAGGATCCTGAAGAGATCGGGGTTTGGCATTTCGGGATTCTCGGTGACAAGAAACTCACGACAGGAGGAGTCGCGAAATATCGAAACGCGACGGTCCCACAGTCTTAGCACTCCAGTGGAGGATGGGTGTCACTCCATGCCATCATAAGGAGTGGGGACCATAGGTGCCAGAACAAGGGACAGGTGTCGGAAGACCAAGCTTGGCCGCGAGTCAGCGCCAAGTGGCATCAGGGATCGGAGGATCGGAATTTGCGAAGACCTGTGCATCGCGACATCATAAACCCCGAAACCTCGATGGGTAGCTATAGAGCTGCGGACATATGGTAGCAGGTCCTATGGACCGGGAACTGAACCAAGAGAGCTAATGCGTAGGGAGTGCGTCGGAATTCGGAGGATCACGAGTCTTGGGGGTGAATGAATTTTGACACTAGAAACCCCGAATCCCGATATTGAACCAAGGATTGGCATTTCACTAATGCAGGTTTCTAGAGATTTCTCATTTGTGGGAGATTAACCCCGAAATTTTTAAATTATGATAGTGGGTGTGTTACACCATGACCCTTATGAAATCAATTATAACTGATAACTTATCATGCTCAATTCCTTACCAAAATTCAAGTTGCGCAATGAAAATAAATATAGGTGAATGGACATGTTTCAAAAAATCATTCTAGTGACTTAATAGCAAACCAAAGGTAAGTGCCTTTCAGAAAATCAATGAGTAGACCATGACAATAGAATAACGATGGAAGAGTTTTCACGCTTTCAGTCGTGAAAACTAATTTGAAACCAATTCGCAAACATCGTATAGAATGAAAACATCGTCTCTTTTCAAGATGCGACAGTCATTTGAAGTTCAGAAGATGTAGGTGTAGGCATCTTTTAGAGCAATTAAAAAAAAAAATTGAATTGGCTGCCAACACCACCTAGCCTCAAATTCGAATTTCCTCTTCAAGCTTTGAAGATTTGAAGAATATTTGGGACAATCATTCAAGCATATTCAAAGGAGAAGATCATGGAGATTTTGATAGGATATCTTGTCCAAGATATTTGTGGAGGATTTGAAGGAATAAGTTGAGAGAATAGTGGATCTGTAATTATGACACTCATGTATATAAGAGAGTGTTATCTCTTCATGAGGATCATCATGTTCTTCATAATTGCGGAGTTGGAGTTAGAGTGAGAAATCATGTTATTCATAATTGGAGGATGTTATTCATAAGAGATCATGTAATTCATAATTTGGTCTTGTAATTAGGAGAAGGGGATTATTAGCTTTGATTCTTAGCTATGTCATTCTTTCATGCTTTGTCATTTGACTCTTGTAATATAATTTGAGATTGATATATGGTGTGAGCTCACATATGTCTTTTGTCATTCAACTCTTCACATGTTGTATTGCTTTCCTAGTTAGTCTTTCAATGCTTTCCTACATTAATTTCATTTCAACAATTTAGATTAGATTACTTCTACTTCAGTCCTGCATATATAGTGTGTGTTCTTCGTAAGCCTACGAACCTCAGATTGACAAATTAAATAGTTGGGAAAGTACTACAACGGAATTAAATGACAATGTTTCCACCTAACAGTATCACATATCATAATTTGTATGTTGAATTCGGTAGCAATGGAAGAATACCCTCTCTAAATGATTCATGAAGTTCAATGTATTAAAAAAGTGATGTGCATTTTACATCCTAGTATTAAGAATATTAGAACTTCATTCCCATGTAGCATCCATTCCCTTTGTTGATTTGAACATGTATCCTCTAAATATAATATTTTGTACAAATATTATATCTATATCTATATATCTATATATCTATATATATATATATATAGATATAGATATAGATATAGATATAGATATAGATATAATATTATAATAATCAAATCATAACAATATAGTGAAAAAACACCATAGCCATCATCATCTTGACTCAAATCGTAATCTCGAATCCATTAAGCAACTCTTGTAACATTGGTCGAATCCCATCCACATTCTTGCAAACCTTGACAACTAATTGGTTATTCTTCATAATCCAACCACTAAAAGAGGTATAAACTCGACATACCTTATAATTCCCTACTCGATCGAAGGATAGGACTCTAGATATCGATTCATCATTGACCATCAGTTACTTAAGATTGGACTAAAAACAATTTTCAATTTTCCAATGTCATACATAGGCTAAACAAAATAATTATTTATTTACAGTGTTTAAATTAATTTTATAATGAACGTTATTAGCTAATAGGTTTGGAGTGTTATTGCCAAGATTCTTATATAAACTAAGTTTTATAACCTAATTTTTAATCTCTAATTATAACTTTAATGCTACAATGATCTATGTCAATTATTTAAATATACTACAATGATTTGTTTGAAAAATGATGTCATCGATTTACACTATTTTTACAAGGCTTTAAACTATTCTAGAAAATTATCATGTTGCTTTGAGAATGTTCATCTTTCATTAAAGCCACTGCCTCTTCCCCCATTGCCTTGACCACTATGTGGCCATGTCTCCACCGTCTAGACAACTCTAAAGACACCATCTCCACTGCCTAGATAACGCTTCCTTCATAAGAGGGCCTCAACAATATTCATGATCATAGTGTCCAAGTCAAAATTTCAAATTACTAATATGGAAGAACAAATCCATACTAGAGAAAATAGTAAGACACCTATTGTTAGAGGAATCATATTGATGTTATGCAACTATAAGTTATTCAATCAAATGTTTGTCTCTACTCTATATACACAAATTGTATTTAGTTTACCATTCAAAGTGGAGTTGTTTCTTTAGCTACTATGGGCATATCCACAATGTCCATGCCTTCCTTCCCAAGTACAAGTAAATTCAACCATTTCTCCCTTCAAGTGCAAATTTTTAAACATAAGAAATTGCTCTAAAATCTAGGTGGGTTGGGGAAATTTCACTTATTATATACATACTTATATAAACATTGCTTTGAAATGGAAATGAAGTAGAAGAAGAAATTAATCTAACATGTGAAATGGGCATATGTACTCCTTCTTATTCTCCAGACTTTTCAATTTTTTATTTTTCAAATACTGGTTGGTTTGGAGCTTAGGCACTTTGCTTAAGCATATGATTTGGTCTTACATGCCTTATATTGTTGGCTCAAAAAAGTTACCAACTTAACGAGAACTCTCTAGAGTTCTTGTTTTGTTAGAGGTCGCATTTTTACCCTTGTTTCAAAAAGTGGTGCTACTGGTAGCACCCTTTTTTGGGGAGGTGGTCAAAACTACAAGTTGTTCGAAATCATGCCCTTGACATTCCGTGACATGATCGACATAACCCTGAAATTGACCCTTGAATCGAAAAGTGATGCTACTAGTACCACCACTTTTGTTTTTAATAGAAAACTATGACCTAATTGAAATTGTGGCCTTGACCACTGGCACCACCACAAATAAAACACTGAAAATCGACTCCTAAATGAAAAAGTGTTATAACTTGATAAGAAAAAAAATACCCCTAAACGAATTCTTTTTTTAAGGAAATAAAAACAATTTTCTTTTAGAAATAAAGAAAAAAAAATGTTGAAAAAAAATGGAGATTGCGATTTTTTAATAAAAAATTCAAAAAATGAACTAAAAAAGAGTAAAATCTAATTTTGGGGGAATTACAAAATGACCCTTAAAAAAAAAAAAAAAAAGGTAAAAAAAGACATGGAAAAGAAAACATTTTATAAAAAAATTATAAAAAATTAAAATAGAATTATAAAAAATAAAAAATACAAATGTTAAATACAAACATTAAAAACATTAAACAAAACTAAATTAAAAAAATATATGCATAACTAAAAAAACTAAACTAAATTAAAATTAAAAAAATACAAACCAAATTTAAAAAATATAAGCAAATCAAATTTAAAAACATAAAATTTAATAAATAAAAAATTAAATGAGGGACGTTGGAGGGGGCAATCTGTAACGTACCTGACTTACTACTGAGCAACACTACTCCAAAACCTAGTGCACAGATTCTACTCTATAATATTGGTTTGTGCAGAATTACTTGAAGTAACACGCTCAACCCCAAGTTGGGTCACACCATTCCAAACTTTCTTCTTCTGACACAACTTATAACAACTGAAGTAACACAATACAACTATGAGTACAAGCATACTAAGCACAAAGCAATATTGTACATGTAATCCACTCTGCACGTGTGATTTCCACTACACGCACAACCATTATGGCATCATACACAAATTTTGTTTTCCTCGTGGCCCAAACAAGGTCGTGCGACCATGTTTGAGCCATGTGGGTGTGAAGGGGAAAATGCCTAACATTGCCCCCCTCCTCGACTTGTTTAGGCCATGTGGGTGCAAAGGGGGAGAGACTCGTGGGGGAGGGGGGACCCTCCAACGTGCCTCATTTAAAAAAGAAAATTAAATTATTAAATTTTGTGTTTTTAAATTTAGTTTGTTTATATTTTTAAATTTGATTTATTTTCTTTTTTAATTTTTTAATTTTAATTATTTTTAATGTTTGTATTTAACATTTGTATTTTAATTTTTTTTTGTAATTTTTTTTTTTTATTTTAAATTTAATTTAGATATTTTTTAGCTTCAAAAAAAAAAAAAATCTTATGTCTGGAGGTTATAGTGGTAACGGTCATAATCGACTCGGTGTCACGCGAATATGAGCCTGCCTAGTTGTCGATTCTGTTAGATACAAAAAATATAAAATTTAGATTTAAGAGTCGATTTTCAGTGTCGTATTTGTGGTGGTGCTAGTGGTCAAGGCCACATTTCAATTAGGTCATAGTTTTAACTAAAACAAAATGGTGCTATTGGTAGCATCACTTTTCGATTCAAGGGTCAATTTCAGGGTTATGTCGGTAATGTCACATAATGTCAATGGCACAATTTCAAACAACTTATATTTTTAACCACCTCACAGAAAAATGGTGCTACCGATAGCAACACTTTTTTATTTGGGGGTTGATTTTTGTGTTTTTTTAACAAAAAATATAATATTTTCGGGCTAAAGTTCTCGTTAAGTTGGTAATTTTGTTGCTTAGGAATATCTTTTTTTCATCCTTGTTTCTTTGCAATACCTCTTCAAACATATTCTCATATTGTTTAGTGAAATAATAATATTTGGGTTTGGGGCATTCCTTGTTTCACCAATTTTCCAACATCATTAGCAAGATTCCTCAGTTCCTTTACTACAGTTTCCATCTATTAGATTTATACATTGGATATAGATAAGCTTCACCTAACCAACTCTTCATTTTTCAACTACATGAATTCAATCAGTTCTACATGAACCACTTTACCATTTTGGATACCACTAGAAAAAATTTACCATGTGCACAACTACCTAACCCAAACTTGGAGAGGATCCTAACCTAGATACCACTACCCACACTTAGACACTTGACATGGTGATTTAGATTCTACTATGATTATGGAGGGAAAAGGACAAAGTGTAATTACCAAAAACAAATCATATACCTTCAAATAGCCATCATGTAAGTCCCCTAGTTGATTAGAAGGAGGTAGTAGAAGGGGATTGAACCTGTCATCCATAATTTCTCCCTTGCACCGTAACATGCATGAGCCATGGAATATCTTTGATCCCTTGATAATAAAAAGTAGGTTGTAGTTTGGTCTATTCTTTGTGATTTTACAATAGGCATCATGAGTAATAAATAGAGCCTCACATCCCATCCTTCTCTACGAATAGGGATAGGTTACACTAGCCACAAGTGTCCTCTTCCTTCCCATCTGAGGCACTATGGCATGGACCCTATTGATTTTTCTAGGAACCTTTTGATTGATTATCACCCACATAATCTCTTCCATTTAGTGAGTTCTTCCTCCGCTTTTTTGAAATGGTCCAATAAATTCAGGACAATCAATAATCAATCTTCGATAGTGGGGGGTTCATGTATTATTGGCCATCGAAGTAACACCAACTACTGAACAAAATTATCACAATATAGATTGTGCTATAAAATCATATACTTAAAACACTGACAAACTATCAAATTACATAAGTGGCGTTGAGCCCAATTTTTTTTAACTTTGTAGAAGCTCATGCATTTTCCATGTCCTAGATTGGAGAAACCTAATGTGTTGGGGTCCTTCCAAAAGCCTTTATGATTCAATACAACCATCTTAGTGAGGTTTATGTAGACATATTGACCTGAGCTAAATCTGATAGCTTTGTGGATGAAATAGTACTAGATCAAACAACCCTCCAACCTAAAACCCCTGAAAGACACTCTCCTAGAACAGATTTTGATCAACGGATCCTTCAAGAGTTTGAGAAACTAAAAGATATAGCATCAAATATTGACCAAGATTTGTATAAATCCCATTTTCAATAGTTTGTTGAGATCTCTGCCATCTCTATTGTTGCAACTTATGTCAATCCTCAAGCATCTCAGTCTATACTTCCCAGCCCTGCTTCCTCCACATATTTTTCACTTCTCCACCAATTATACAAGTTGTCATTCAACCTTCTTGACCAATCATGGAAGCGAGATATTTTCCCTTGGTGTTAAATTCTCCCTTACATAACATGCCCCAGGACTATCAAACTAGGATTCCTCAGTTTGATGGTACTGGAGCCCTTAATGCACAACAACACATGGATAAAATGAATGATTTCTTTGATTTACAGGAAGTTGATGAGGATGATGTCCAAATGAGACTCTTTGCACAAAGTTTAACTGGTGATGTTAAGAAATGGTTTAAAGCATTACCTTCTGCTAGCATTGTTTATATTGTTTCTTTTCACCGTACTTTTCTCAATAGATGGGAGGTAAAGAAAAGCCCTCTCCATATTTTATTTGAATATGAAAATATCATAAGAAACCAAGGGGAAAATGTATAAGACTATTGAATACATTTTAATAATATCTATAATGCAATTCCTGCTGATATCAAACCTCCTCAAGGCCTGGCCTTGATTAAGTTCCCTGATGGATTTGATCCTTATATGTCCTACCAATTGAGAGAAAGAAACTCCACCACTCTAGAAGATATGAAGAAAAGTGTTGTGAGTGTTGAAGAAAACATATTATCTAGGAGAGATAGGCAGAGAACTAAAAGAAGAGTCACAATCAAGGAAGAACCTTCCACCTCCACTGCAGATGCTAAAATAGATTCTTTGGTTAGAACAATGGAGAGAATGATGGAGAGATTAGAAATCACTGATAGAAACCCACCTAGAGAGAATCAACCTGCCCCTCAAATCTGAAATCCCAACTTTAGGAGAAATCCTCCCCATATTAGGCAAAGAGAGTCAAGAGAACAATGAGAACAGAGAGGTCATGATCAGCAGATCAGGACACCCTTTAAGGAAAAATATGTTGATGATGGGGAAGAAACCATAGAGGGATTAGATGACATTCACATAAATCTTATGGGGGTTAATGATAATGATTCCATTGTTCTCACTCAGGAAGAACAAGAACTTTTTCTTCTTTCACAGACTGAAGTAGATGAGGAAGAGTCAGAACAACAAGCCTTCGAAAATTCCATAATGGAATTCCATAGGAAATACAAGTTAAGAAGTAAAAATCCTATTGACAACCCAAATAAGAAATATTTTGAAACAAATAAACCCTCAGACACTCTGGCCAAGAAAGTTCCTAAAAAGAAAAACTCAGAGACCCCTCCAAAAAGAACACTTGATTCTATACCAAGAACAACTCAAACTGAGGTTGCATCCACAAGTCAGTCCAATCCTAACAAATCAGATCTTCACAATCAAAACAAAACTCTTACCACATACAGTCTAGAAAATGAGTTGGCCAAATTGAAAATACCTATCCCTCTCTTTGAACTGATGAACAAAAATTCTTACAAATAACAAGTGATCAAAGCCTTGAACATAGAATCGGGAGTAGGTACATACACTCTGGATGTTGTTGATGATCAACCGGAGCTGTTGTCACATCCAGAGGTTGAGGGACAAACTGACAATGGTTATGTTCCTCTGTTTTACATCAGTTTAAATATCCATGATAAGACATTACACAATGCCATGCTGGACTATGGAACTTCTCAAAATCTTATGCCCAAGGCTGTGATGGAGAAATTAGGGCTCGTGTTGGCACAGGGGTAGACCCAAGGTTCAACACTACAATAACGTACCAACAAAACCCTAACTACCAACCCTTTCAGAAACACCTGCGAAGCAGATGAAGTCTCACCCGAGGTAGATGTAGGGGTCGCTGCACGACTCAGGTGTCTGCAACCTTAGATGGGACATAGATCTGTGATTGTAATACCTTAACAGATCACTTAGCAACTATGATTCATCAATATTCAGTCTTAGCTTACAACACAGCTAAACCCTTCCAAAAGATCTTTGTAGTATTCACATAGATTCAATAGACTCAAGAACTAAGCATACCAACATAGATCATATCTAGCATTCGTTCAAATTATTTGGCACTAAGATATCATTGTAGATTTCTCTATCATCTAACATCGCACTAAGCATTGAATCACATAAACAAAAGAAAAACCAAAAATCACAAAGCATTTACAACACAGGATATACGTGGTTCACCCCCACCCTGGGGCTACGTCCACCAACTCTTCGTCTTATTTATTATCTTCGGTCAATCTTCTTACATGAACAAAGCTTCAAAATCAACTCTACAAATGATAGGATATCTGTGCATCTCACCAGATATTCCTTCTGTTGTTGGGAAATAATACCCTACGGACTAACAAGCTAGGGATGAACTTGTATGTAGATCATGACCTTAAAAAAAACACTTTTAACCTATCACCCCAATACTCAAACCCCTTTTTCACACACAAGCATGGAAAAGACCTACTAACCTTTTTCTATCGACGTTTGATGTAGATCCTCTATTGCGCTTTATCTGCTTGCTTTCACTACTCCTTCCAAAGACAATCCTGCAATCAAGACAAAACACTACGCATGCATGTTATTCTTCTACCTAAGGGTTAGAGATTAAGCATAAATCAAATAAAATATATATCACTCATGCATTGGGATGAGAAAAGTATTCTTTTATTAATCTCAAGATGAATAAACTTACAATAATGATAGAGATCGGCCACCGTTCCTCGATCCTGATCCTAGGCTCCTCCTCTTCTTTGTCCTCCAACTGCTTTGCTTGAATTCTTTTTAGGCTTAAGGAAATGCTAAAGGGTTGGGACAAATGGATTCAGCAATTGGGCAGAGTTTCTTTGCTATCTTTTTCCTCCTCCAAATAGTACCCCTACCCCTTCTTTTATAGGCTAGAAGGAGCTAGGGTTTTGGACGAACTCTCGTCCATGCATGGCCGGGAGTTCCAGTTAACTGACCCAAAGCTTTTCATCCCGTCGGCAACTTTCCTGTTTTTGTGCTTTGTTAGGTAAACGCGGGTTGTAGTAGGCCAGCCAGCGTTCCAACGCGTGCAGTAGCGAGCCTGCCAACGTTCCAACGCGTGCAGTAGAGGGTTAGGGCGCGTGCCACTTGTTTTAAGAGGTTTTTTAAGAGTCTGTTCAGCATGGTTTTGGCAATGAAGGGCAATGATTTGGCCTGATACCAGGTAAGCATGGATGGTGCAATTTAGGGTTATAATAGATGCCCCATAATGTGTGAGGTCAGAAGAGCATCTGATGGCCAAAATACATTACCAATTCTTTACCAATCTGTACTGATATGTTGAATGAGTGAGCCCAGGAATCAGGAATCAGGAGGTGCCGTCTGCAAAAAATATCAAATGTCTCACAGAGGTGGGCATACCCATGCTCGGAATAAAATAGAACCATGGATACCAATCAAATAAACTGTATATCCATGTCAAATAACTATGAAGAGTAGTCGCGAATAATACACAGTGGAGCTACATCTCAAAATCAGAAAGATATACATATAAAGTATCCATCTCCCAGAAGCTGATTCGGCCTGATGGTTGTACTTCAGAGCTCGAGAAACAACTTCAAAATCTTCTAAA
>JZKD02S2297326.1:100324-117376 GCA_000966675.3 Picea glauca | reverse complement strand
CTTGAGGATTATCTATCATGGGAACCGTGGATGCCCCCAAGACTGGGTCAGGTCGAGAGAAGGACAACTGATCAATGGTCACTATCCGGCCTTCATGTGGAAACAATAAGACTCGAAAAACTGTAGCGACCACTGCTTGCATAGCATAAGTCCAACTATGACCTAACAAGAGATTGTATTCAATGGGGGAATCGACTACCTCTACTTCGACGCACATGGTCTTTCCCCCTAACTACACAGGGAAAGAAGGAATGATTCCATGTGGTCGGAAAGAACAACCGTCGAACGCAGTGAGGAGAGTAGGTGATGGAGACAACTCAAGTTGACCAAGTTGAAGCGCCCTCATCGACCACCGTGCGGAAGAGATTCCATGTAAAAGTTTTCGTGGGATGAGCCACTACTATCTGAAATGCGACGTGGTAAGGAAGACGAGGTTTCAAGTCAGTCGTATCTAACATGATGGTACATGGGTTACAAGTCTCAATAGAGCCTAAAGAAGTCAACAAGGCTTTCCTCTGAGCAGGGAAACTTTGGAGGACCTCCAAAGCAGACATAGCACAAGGGGTTTGTGATAAATCTTCCACCACATAGTAGTTCTGGGCGGCCCTTGCATTTGGATTGTGAGAAGCTTTCTTAAATGCACCCTTTGAAATGCGTGTCATTGTTTCACCCAACATCTTCTCGATCTGTAGAGGAAGAGATGGGATCTCGGCTTCTTTGCCCTTCTCAGAGGCACTTGGTTTACTATAGTCGTGCACTCTAGTTGTTATTAAAGCATCACTTTTAACCATATATACATTCGCGAAAGAGGAAATGTTTGGGGGAGGGTAGGTTTCTTGGCTGCCCCCTTCGACACTTGTATAGGCTTGAGTTAAATTTTGCCCATGATGAAAGGGATTAGTCAACACGGCTTGTTGTTGTTTTGTGACAAAATTCTGGGCCTCCGCAAGTCGAGGGCATAGATGGGTCGGGTGGTCTTCCGCACATAAGTTGCACGGATACCTCGCCTTCCTCTTTTCTGTGGTGCCCTCGCTAGCATTATCGGTGGGTTTCTTATCCCCCTTACCCTTCTTGCATTGTTTTTTCTTCCCTTCAGGCTGCTGGGTGGCCTTTGGGTTAGTCGTCTATACAGAGTGTACTTCCAACGTTTGGGTAGGAGGAGAAGCCAAAGCAGTAGTCTGGCTGGCCGCTGAGTGTTGTATAGATAACTATTGCAATTGTTTTCTCAATTACTCAGCGGGCTTAGTTTGTGTCGAACCAACGATACCGTCGGCATGTGGTCCGACTCTCTGTCTGGTTTTATCTAGTATCGATCGTGGTGCATTCGGTAGGATGTTGTACAATAGACTAGACTGAGAATAGATAAGCTCAAACTATTGAGCCCTCATGATGGCATCTTCTTCGGAGAAAACCCCAGAAGTTGCGATGTCTTTGGATAATTGCGGTACTAAAGACTTAAGGAACCACTCAAGCAGGAACGCTGGTGGAACTGGTACTTTGATTAGACTCTTTCGGCGTCGCCACTCTCAGATATGATCAAAGATATGGTCCGCTATCGTCTGCTCGAAATTGTCTAGCAACTTTGTGCCGGCATTGTATCTCACGGGTAACTGGAAATCGTTAAGGAAGGCCATCGCCAGTTCGCCAAAAGAAGAGTATCGTGAACGATCAAGCTCTATGTACCATTTCGTGGCACTCCCAATAAGAGTGCATTGAAACAATCGCAACTGGACGGAGTCATCTTTCAGTGAGTTAGATGAACACCAAAGGTGGAAAGTAGTCATGTGATCACCTGGATCTTCGTTAGGCTTGGCCTCGAACTTTGGAATGTCTGAAGGCAACTTCGTTGGCATAGGAGGCCAACATGGATCATGACAGATAGGATCATTTAACAACCGTGTCAAATCTGGCAAGTGTAACGTCACCAAGAATGGTAGTTTGGGTTGTTGCTGATAGCCTGGATAAAAGGGTCCTGGATTTTGACTGGCACCAGGTTGCCAGAAAAAGTTTGGCTGCTGGCCCGGGTTCTAGTAGAAACCATGGCCCTGACCAACGTAAGGGTTTTGTATCTGTGGAGACATCATTGGATGATTCCCCATAAAGGACATCGGATGTTGGGCATTCATCGTGTTTGACAGACTTTGGGAAGGATTACCCCATGCTGGTCCCAATGGGAGAGGCATAGAAGTCTGTCTGGGGTTCCATTGACTGTGGAAATAATTACCCCAGAACGGCATTCCAGAGAAAGGAACAGATCCTTGTCCTGAGTTCCAAGGTCCTGGTATATGTGCCCCCAGCACAGAAATAGTACCCTATGCTGGAGTAGACTGTACAAAAATGGGTGTGCCCCTAGATGGGAAAGCAGTGGATGAAAAAGTGTTATTACCAAACGTCCTGTTCCAAACAAACGGTGACGAACCTACCAGCTAAGTTTGCGCAGGTGTTCGTTGACTCCCAACTCCAAATGAACTTGTGTGTGCAGGCTGCCCGGCAAACTGCTGATGCGGACCACCAAGCGAAGGGGACGAAGGAGAGATATGACCTCTAGCATAAGGAAAAGCATTGAAAGGGACAGGAATGCCCCCAAGTTGACCTTGTAGAGGAGCGTTAGAGCTCCCTGCCCCCAGACCCAAAGTCTGTAAAGTGGAGTGAGTGAGTGCAGGACTTGTACCTAAACTAGGCATACCGTATGAAAATGGAGGGTCGGTCGCACTAGGTGTGAAAGGAGGTGTGGCCGCCACGATAGATGGGGTCGGTCCACTGTGCAACGTAGTTGCGGCCGAGACCATGGTGGCCCAGACCATCGACAAAGGAAAGTTAGGAGAAGCTTCTCCTGTGGTAGCAACGGTGATGGGAATGGAAGAATTCCCAAAGGAAGTAACAACGTTTGTTGCCATAGTTGTGTGAGGCACTGATAGGCATTTGTAAAATTGAATTGGCACAATAACTTGCGGCCAAGTATCAGTGTTTGAGGTTTCAACCAAACCAACATTGGCAGTCGATTCCTCCAGGAGTTGTTCGGGCTCAATGGTTGGAAACCCGGTTGCTTCGAAAGACCCTTGTTAGTCTAGTTTTCACCTCAATGGTGGCGGGGGTGGCTCCAGTATAACCGAAGGCAGGCCCAAAAGCCTTCGTGACCAGTAGAGCTCTAAATCCTCCACTGTGTGAGAAGATTCATGACATGCTAAGGTATTCTACACGAACAAACAGTAACACACACTAAAAGAATCCCCTATGAGATAAGACAAGCAAACACTAACTATTTTGAAGAACAATTACAACAACCAACACTAGAGCAACTTACCGGTGCAAGTGCAACTCGAAAACGGAAGCACCCTCCAGGTATACTCTGCAAAGCATGGCCCGATGTCTGTCCTAGGTACCGCGGTATACCCCCACAGTCACCTGTGTATGTCCCTAGAAAAGATTGGCAACTAGTTTTCCAGTACGTGAACAGTCACCAGGCGGGTATAGTCGATAGTCAGGTAGACCACAATGAGCAGGGTATCAAGCCTGAAACCTATCAAGGGTATCGAGAGAAAATGGTCTGGAAGACAATTGAGGACCTCGAACGGATTCAAGACCCACGAAGCCCCATGGAAAATGCAAACGATAGAATCCCTTAACAAATCCTCGATATGTGTTCTCCACTACGCTCGGTCCAGCTTTGGAGGGGTTATCTCCGCTACCTTTCCTTATGTGACCTCGTGTTTATCCCTTGTGTTAGAGGGGGCTCCTAGATAACTTTCCGTAACTGGACTTCTACACTCCCTATGACAGACTCCAATGTTTGGTTTGAGTGGCCTTGGAGAATTTACTCTCCAACCTATTCCAAGGCCCTAGTCCTGAGCTAGTGTATGAACCCTACAAGCAAAAAGTCTAATAGTTTTTAATTAGTGTTGCTTTTAATGGGATTTTTTATGTCACAAGGTATGAAGGTGAAACTGATAGTGTGTAAAGACTCAAAGCAAAATGAATAAGAAATTATTGGAAACAAAAACTTTTACAAAAAATGCAAAAACCAACAACTTTTCAACAAGAAAGACTTCTTTTTCTTTTTGAATTTTCTACGATTTCATGCAGAAAAACATAAAGGAATTTCACTCAATCTGCGAGCTACTTATGCGCTAAATGTACTGCAAAAAAACTTATGAAAAAAGACTTCTTCCTAGATACTGATGCAACAACACAATCTTCAAACAAAAAAGAAAATGAAAAAGAGAATTTTTTTTATTTAATTGCAAAATGAAGCAATAAAGGGAAAATGCCGACAAGCACAAAACCAAGAAAACAAAAAAAAATTCTGGCTTAAAGCGCAGATCGTGAAGAACCAGAGCAAAGACACACAAAGGTAATCAAGAAAGCACCTATTCTAACACTTGTCTAAAAACCATAAAACAAATTTTTTATTTTGTCTTTTCTATCAAAACATCAACTAAGAAGAATACAAGCTAAGGATAAGAGGCCCTAACTTACTGACTGTGCACCCTAGACTCCAAACCCCTGAGAGGAAAAACTTCTCACCACAAGAGGGGATGACTGCCCCACCCTGAATAAAAAGCAACCTGACAAGCCCGCGACTGTCACTGAAATAGCACGCGTGCAAACGCATGCTGAGGTATAACTGAGCGCGGGTACCCGCGGGCTGAACTGATACAGGCCGCATGTATGTGCAAAATCCAAGGCAAAACTAACCACAGACAGCCCAGACCTAGAAGAGGCCTTTGGTATTGACAACCAGGGTCTCTTGAAGGCTTGGATGCTTCTTCTTTAATAGAAAAGGAAAATAAATGCAAAATCAAACACAATAAAGTAGACTGAAAACAAGACAGTGAACCAACAAGACCCAGACAGGATCCAAAAAGCCCCCTGAGAAGGTAAACTTCTGACAGGGAAGAGGAGACTGCCTCTCAAGCTTTTTGAGTCCTACACGCTACTGAAACCTCTGCAGCAAGCGTTCAAACGTGGGTTACAGAAGGTTAAGGCACGGGTTACACGCGTGCAGGCCTTCTGCAGGCCATGTGTACCTCTGTGTGTCCAGATAATAAATGTCAAGGAATAGTCAAGGAAAAACTAGTATTAAGAACCAGGTTCCCTGCTAGCTTTGACCTAACAGAAAACAAACAACAAAGAAACAGAAACTCTAATTCTTTGAACTACCCAAAAAACCTTCAACTAAATCTGGAACCCTAAGAGTAATATCCCCAGTGGAGTTGCCAATTCTATTGTTGGGAAATAATACCCTACGGACTAACAAGCTAGGGCTGAACTTGTACGCAGATCATGACCTTAAAGAAAACACGTTTAAGCTATCACCCCAATACTCAAACCCCTTTTTCACACACAAGCATGGAAAAGACCTACTAACCTTTTTCTATCAATGTTTGATGTAGATCCTCCGTTGCGCTTTATCTACTTGCTTTCACTGCTTCTTCCAAAGACAATCCTGCAATCAAGACAAAACACTACGCATGCATGCTATTCTTCTACCTAAGGGTTAGAGATTAAGAATAAATAAAATAAAATATATATCACTCATGCATTGGGACGAGAAAAGTATTCTTTTATTAATCTCAAGATGAATCAACTTACAATAATGATAGAGACCGGCCACCGTTCCTCGATCCTGATCCTGGGCTCCTCCTCTTCTTTTTCCTCCAACTTCTTTGCTTGAATTCTTTTTAGGCTTAAGGAAATGCTAAAGGGTTGGGACAAATGGATTCGGCAATTGGGCAGAGTTTCTTTGCTATCTTTTTCCTCCTCCAAATAGTACCCCTACCCCTTCTTTTATAGGCTAGAAGGATCTAGGGTTTTGGACGAACTCTCAGCCATGCATGGCTGGGGGTTCCAGTTAACTGACCCAAATCTTTTCGTCTCATCGGAAACTTTCCTATTTTTGTGCTTTGTTAGGTAAACACAAGTTGTAGTAGGCCAGCCAGTGTTCCAACGTGTGCAGTAGTGAGCCTGCCATCGTTCCAACGCGTGCAGTAGAGGGTTAGGGTGCGTGCCACTTGTTTTAAGAGATTTTTTAAGAGTCTGTTCAGCATGGTTTTGGCAATGAAGGGCAATGAGTTGGCCTGATGCCAGGTAAGCATGGATGGTGCAATTTAGGGTTATAACACCTTCCCTGAGTAGATCTAGTCACAGAGCCTTCCACGGTCTCCTACAATCACTTACACTTAGCTCTGCAACACTCACACAGTATGCACCAAGAAATTAGAGTTATTACTTGCACTTAGCAATTAAAACTTAGCACTTAGCACATTGGATTATTCTTACATCGCCTAGATACTTGTCTATACATTAAAAAATAGGCCTAAGCATGGGTCAACCCATGGGCCAACATCCCCATACCCATTACATAAGCCCAAAAACCAAAAATCCCTAAAAAGAGGTCGAGATCTCATGATCTCCACTTCATCTTGAGCTCCACCTTCGACATCCTGTCGAATTCCCAAAAATAGGTCAAACGTGACCAAGGATCCTCAAAACTTGGTCAAGGGCCAACATGCCCCCAACACGCACCTGTGACTCGTCCTGAGTCACTCTGCTCTAGGTAATTCTGCCTCAAAAGCCTTGAGCTGCTTCGACTTGTTGCTATGCCACGACCTCCTACTCAATGATCTCTTGGATTACTACTTCACTGACAGGTCCCTCTAAGCGTTGTTCAGCTACGGTGACGACTTGTTCCAGTTCTACTCCTTAGCCTTCGATCTCTACGAACAGTTGGCACACCTCATCCTATATTGGTTGAAGCCTCTGAGTCACATCCATGACTCTGCTCTAAATGGTATTGGGATCGCTTCATCCTATCAATGGTTGGCAGGGGCTTCAACTGTGCCTGTATTGTTTCTACTTGCTTCTTGGCCTCCTGGAGCTATGACTCTAGTGCCTTCAATTCAGGATACTCAATGAGTCACTCATAATTCTGGGCACTGTGATCACTTAGCTATTTACATTCCATGGCGAGGGTCTTGATTCTTTCAACTGCACTTTGAGCAATTTCTTCTCGTTGATCCCACACATACTGCGGAGTATTGGGCACTGCTTGTAGGTCCAAATCTGTGATTCTTTGCTAATGATGTTGGATGGCTTCCGTGAGCTGCGCTACTTGTTTTTCTATTGGTTCTTCCTCCTTCTACTCCAATCTTGTCACAAAGCAAAGTTCTCTATTGACTGATTCTTTTACTCTGACCTTCTATGCGAGCATCTTTTCTTTCTCCTTCTCGATCTGCGCTCTCTCTTCTTAAAACTTTTCTTGAAGGGCATCCCTCTCCTGTTGTGCAATCCTGCATTTCTCTATAACTTCCTTTTGTGATTGATGCAGGGTTGTTGTGACCTATTCTTTCTCATCTTGTGCTCGATGAAGGTGAGCTTCAGTTACATCAGCTAGTCTGCGGAGTTGGGAAGGCTCATCTCCCAACTTTGGTTCTTCTGAGGGTCGGGGCGTAGTGGACACTGTGCAACTCGAATAAAGGGCTTGTTGTACACCTCTTAGTTCTGATTCAATTATATCGTACATGGCTTCTTGTTTTTCTTTGTTTCTTTGTAAAATATCTTATGAGGCATCTCCTATAGCTGAAATAATGAAGTTGAAGTCATCGACCATGAGTACATTCTGCATCTTTGTCTTATTGGATTTGGACTTCTTCCATGATGAAGGTTTTGTGAGGGAAACCTTCCTTTTCTTAGATGGATCAGTGTCATCAGGGAGGTTCTCTTGTGGTGTTACTTTGCCTTGCTGATCTTATTCTTGTTCTTTTTCCTCTTTTTTCACTTCATCATCACCTCCTCCGTTAGGTGACTCGGATGTAGTCTCTTCTGATGTGCTATGTACTTCATATACATCTTGCTTCTTATTCTTCGTGCTACTTCTTGGGGCATCATACTCTTCGCGAGTAACCACTAGATTTCCAATGAGGTCTGGGTCAGACAGCTCTACAGGGTCAGCAGGGATAAGGAGTTCTGTAGGCCAGTCTTTAATGATTTCTTCTAGGTCCTCTGTAGCGAGCTTGTAGTAGTACTGAAGTTCTTCTTTGCTTTCATCGGCATGCGCAGTGATATAAATAAAGTGCCTATCTACACAGAACTTCATAAGAGGTATGAACCTATCCAGGGTGTTCAACGTCATACGAGGGAAGGACTCAATAGCCCTCCTAAGTTGTAGGTAATAGGTATGAAATACTGTGTTTGACTGCCACTGCTTTCCCATATCGCTCGAATACCAGAGCATGATGAACTTCGCAGCAAGCGTCTCGAATGTATCGATGTCAGGGAACGCCGCACCTTCCGGCATCTCCCAAGAAGTAAATGTGATGAGGATCAAAATCCAGCTGAAGTGAAACTCATAGCCCTGATCCTGAACTTCGCGGAAATCCAGTTCGAGCTGGTTAACTAGGTACTTCACCTAGTTCATCTGTAAGCCTTCTACACATTTCTCGGCGAGGTCAACGACAAACCCCGTGACCTACGTGGTTTTTTTCTTTCTTACTAAATTTCCTACAATTAATTGGCATTCTAGGCATACTGTGCCATTCTAGATGGAGGCTACCTTGTAGCCTCACATCCCCTTCTCAACATCATCGTATGTTTCTTTAATCGTCTATGCCAAGGCACAATCTATAGCTTTTCCTGGGTAGAACTCTTGTGGGTCCGGTCCCTACATACTTAGTCCGGTGATCCTATGGATCAGCACCAGATTGATAGTGATTCATCTTTCCAACCATAGATAGCCACCGTGGAAGCATGATAGTAGGATCTTAATGCAGGTGTTGACCTCCCGGTGCCTTCCAAAATGTGGAAGCTTCATTACATTCAAAAGGTTGGATTGCACGAGGTTCATCGTCCACTGCTGGGGGATGATTTTTGTCTTCTTTCCCTTTTTCTTGGTCATATATTTTTTAGGTGTGAGCATGCCATAGCTCTTACAAACTCCCAGGTTATAGTCATTGATTTTCAATGTTGGAATCCTCTCTAGTTGTGGCCTGATTGTGCGTATCCATTTCGGGAGATACACAATGATGATGGTGTAGTCAAAGTCCCTTGGGACACTTTCATGACTCACTACAATGGCCAGGGGTAGGATGTAATAAGGCAGGATGGATGGTAATAACTTCACATTCTCCAATTCATCTCTATGCTTGGTTCTTTTCTCAGTCGCAACTCAGGATGGTCCAGATCCGTGAGCATTCGATGGGGAGGATTGCACTCCTCTCGTCGATGAAGTTTTTACACCCATAGACATTACTCTTTCAATCATGAGGTTGATGAGTATCTCCTTCACATAATCTTTGACTGTGCTAAGTTCTTCGGACATACACACTCTTGGTTGAATATCTCGGGTTGAAGAGAAACTACGCAATGGAACGGGACGGATGGCGATAGCTCGATGATCACTACGCTAAATCAACTGATCTATGGGCTTAGATAATCACGGGTGGAAAAAGTGTTCTCAGTGTTAGGCTCGACGAACTAAGTAGAAAACTCAGTAACAGATCTTTCCAATGGGCGAGAAGCCTACATTAATGCAGTTTTGTCCATTACGGCGCAGTCCCAACGGTCTGATGGCAAGCTTCCTGGCCATAACTATTTTTCTAACCATTTGAGCTAATGGTTATAATGCCTCCAACAGTAATATTACTTCACTATGGCGAAGTGCCATGCTGTGTTGTATTGATATCCCGACGAAGTTCAAATTTTGGAACCCTTCCTTCTGCGCAGTTCTTTCTGGTGTTGTTTGTAATTTTTCTATCTTTGTTTTCTTTTTATTGAGCTTTCTAGCCTTCTTCCCAGTGATATTCTTCTTGGTATTCCTCTTTCCATTCTGATTCTTATCTTCTCTTGGCATAGTAACTTTGCATTGTTGATGGTTTTTTTCCAGGGTTCAAGGGCAATACTTCTTCTCTGGATGGTGTAGGTGCTCTACTCTCCTATACAGATAGGTATCTCAAGTCCTCCTATGTTCTTTCAATTTTGACATCCCGATGTCTGGCCCTCAGTAGTTTCAATTGATCTTCTTGTTCTTTCAATAAGTGTGTGATTCTCTTGGTCATGAAGTCTCTTAGGTCTTTCTTTTTCTATTTTAGGTCTTCTTCTTCCTTCTTTCGAGTTTGATCCTTCTCGATCCAAGTTTTTCCTAGTAACATAGTAAATGGAGCGTTGCTCTCAATAAATTTAGCAACCTCAAAATCTTACTCTGACGAATTTCCATGAGCACTCATAGATATTTGGGTAAGTCTTCCACACAGGGTTATCATCTTTCCTCTAAACAATCATATTCCTCCCAATGAAGGAATCATAGCAAGCTTCCCTAAAATTTTCCAAGTTCTTTCTGTCATGATATTCACCTATGTTTCCTCATCCCGAATGCAGCCAATGTCGAAGTCTCCTATTCTTGCTTCTATGCATTCTTTTTCTTTGAAGATCTCTGATAAGTTGATATATTTGTGATTATTTAGGGTTTCTTTCATTTGCAATAGTACAGTATATGATTCTATCTAGGGTCTACCATGGTATCAGTTTCTTGACCTTCCTCTGGTTTTTATTGTCTCATATTCATTCTTTCAACCTTAGCAATCATTCGCAATCCAAAACTTCATGATCCATAGATTCACAACAAAGACAACTAGGTCTTCTTCCAAGGAATTCCTTAGCAATATGTCCTGGTCTTATGCAACTATAATAAAGAGTCAATCCTCTCTTTCTTTTAAATGATCCCCAACCCTTCCTATACTGTGCACTAGGATCATGGTAGCTACCCTGCAAAAAAATCTTTCTAGGATCCTACATCCATTTGTTAGTCCAAACATTCTTTCTATGCATAGGAATAACATATCTTTCATTATTTCTATAAGATCTACTCATATAAAACCTTTTTTCATCTACTTGTTCCCTAGTTTTTAGGCTAGGACAAAATTTATCAAACATACCTAGATACATACCCTTGAAACAAAAAAATTCACTAATCTTACTTTCAGAAGAGCACAAAGCTTACAGATCTAAAAATTTTCACTATTCTTACCTTTACCAGAGCATAAAGTTTTCAGATCTTACCTCTTTTCTTCAGATATGACTTCTCTTATTAGCACATAGATTCACAATCCAAGTAGAGTACTGCACACCAGGGCGACAGATCTACACATGGAGATTTCACAGTTTTAGGTCAAATCTTCACACAGAACTTATTCTTCCTTAGTTCCCAACATTCACAGTTTTAGGTCCCAACAACAGAACCATTTTTTGGCATACGGGCAGACCCAGGCTTCAATGCTACAACAACGTACCAACAAAACACTAACTACCATCCCTTTCGGAAACACCTGCGAAGCAGATGAAGTCTCACCCGAGGTAGATGCAAGGGTGGTTGTAGGACTTAGGTGTCTACAACCTTAACTAGGACACAAATATGTGATTGTAACACCTTAACAGAGAACTTAGAAACTATGATTCATCAATATTCATTCTTTGCTTACAGCGTAGCTAAACCCTAACAAAATATCTGGACAGTATTCGCATAGATTCAATAGACTCAAGCACTAAGCATACCAACATAGATCAAATCTAGCATTCATTCACATTATTCGACACTAAGCTATCATATTAGATTCCTCTATCATCTAAAATCGCACTAAGCATTGAATCACATAAACAAAATAACAACCAAAAAGAACAAAGCATTCACAACATAGGATATATGTGGTTCACCCCCACCCTGGGGATATGTCCACCAACTCTTCATCTTCTTTATTATCTTCGGTCAATGTTCTTACATGCACAAAGCCTCAAAATCAACTCCACAGAGGACAGGAGATCTGCGCACCTCGCCAAATCCTCCTTCCCTGAGTAGATCTAGGCACAGAGCCTTCCACAGCCTCTTACAATCACTTTCACTTAGCTATGCAAGCCTCACATAGTATGCACCAAGCAATTATAGTTATCACTTGCACTTAGCAATTAACACTTAGCACTTAACACACTGGCCTCTTCTTACATCGCCTAGCTACTTATTTATACATTAAAAAATAGGCCTAAGCATGGGTAAACCCATGGGCCAACATCCCCATACCTGTTACATAAGCCTAAAACCCAAAAATCCCTAAAAGTGGGTCGAGATCCCGCGATCTCCGCTTCGGCTTGCGCTCCACCTTTGACAGCCTATCGAAGTCCCAAAAGTAGGTCAAACGTGACCAAGGATCCTCAAAACTTGGTCAAGGGCCAATAGCTTGATATCACCAAGCCTTACAAATACTTATACTCCTTTGGTTCAAGCAAATTTAAATGCATAGATCTGATCAAAGACTTTTGTATCACCTTGGCACAAATTCCAACCAAAATCATGGTAATGGATATTTTTGTTGCAGATATTCCTCCAAAATATGGTATGTTATTATCTCGATCATGGGGTGCCAATTTAAAGGGTACCTTACAACTAGACATGTCTTATGCCACCATTCCTATTTTTTGTCAACAGATAATATTGTACAGAGAGACTCTCATGCAATACATGGTCAGCAGTCAAGAGAAACCATATAACTATCCTTTATACTCTGTTCATTCTTATCTGGACTCCTTAATTTTATACAATGATGGTGACATGGATAGTCAAATTGCACAGTTGGAAGATGATGTATATAACATGGAGGAAAGTAAAGCAGCCCCTGAGGAAATCAAAACAGTGACAATACAAACTAATGAACTGGTAGAACCTCTCTGGAGTTTAGATTTCGATGGAATTATCAGTAAAGAAGGATCTAGAGCCGGAGTGTGGGTGCATAATCCAAAATAAAGGTATTCATAAATCCATTCTTATAAACTAAATTTCTAGTTCACCAATAACATAGCAGAGTATGAATCTTTAATGCTTGGCCTGGAATTGTTGAAAAATCTTGGTGCCAAAAGAATTTATGTAAGAGGTGACTATGAAATTATCATTAAGCAAATCAAAGGTGAGTATTCTGCCAAACACCGTAGACTTAGAGCTTGTAGAAATGTTGCGTTGTATGTTTTACAATGTTTTACATAATATGACTTGCAAGTGATTCCCAGAGGCCAAAACATACTTGTAGATGGACTGGCTACTTCGACAACATCTTGTAAAATATCTTGCCATCCAAATCGCCAATACATAATGGAGGTGAAGTGTATACCTACTGTCCCAGACAATATCAGGTACTGGCAAGTGTTTGGTAATGATGAACAGATTGATGATTTCCTGCAGTCCAAAAATGAATTTGAGTGTGAAAACATTGATGTAGATAGTGATAATGATACTGTAAATAAATTAGATTCAGAAGAAATAAATGAAAATGAAGAAAAATCAGATTTTTTGCAATTAAAGGATAACATCCTTCCTAGAGGGTTGGTCCCATTAGAAGAACTGTTCGATTTCAATGATGTAGAAAAAAATCCAAAAATTGAGCCTACTGGGAAAGATGTTAAGGAATGTAACATAGGAACAGATGAGGAACCTAAAATGATTAAATTATCCAAATCTTTACCTCCTTAGCAAAAACACAAATATATTGAACTGTTCAAAGAATTTGTAGATTTTTTTTCTTAGAGTTATGAAGATTTGAAATCTTATGACACCAGTATCATACAACACAAAATCCCTATAAAAGAATATCATAACCCTTTCAAGCAGAAACTTAGGAGAATTAACCCCAAGTTGATGCCCCTAATTGAAAAGGAAAATAATAAAATGTATGATGCTAAAATCATTGTTCCTCTAAGATTCTCAAAATGGGTTTCCAACCTAGTTACTACCAGAAAGAAGAGTGGAGAGATCAAGCTCTGCATTGATTTCAGGAACCTCAACAAAGTCTCACTTAAAGACAACTATCCTCTACCAAAAATGGATCATATCTTACAAAAGGTAGTTAGATATAGCATAATATCATTATTAGATGGTTTTTCTGGTTATAACCAAGTCCTTGTCCACCCTGATGACCAAGAGAAAACATCGTTCACTAAACCCTAAGGTAATTTCATTTATGTGAAAAATCCCTTTGGTTTAATGAATGTTGGTGCCACATTTCAAAGAGAAATGGACATTGATTTTGTGGATGATATTGGGAAATTTATAGTCATATACTTGGATGATGTAACTGTCTATTCAAAAAAATGACGAAAAACATTTACTACACCTCAGACAAGTTTTTGAAAAGTGCAGGAAGTTTGGAATCTTGCTCAATCCCAAGAAAACATTGTTTGGTTTAGAGGAGGGAAAACTGTTAGGGAACACTATTTCTAAAGATGGAATCAAGATAGACCCCAACAGAATTGAAGCCATCCAAAAGATAGACCATCCAAGAAATATTAAGGAATTGGAGTCTTTTATAAGAAAAATAAACTTTCTGAGAAGATTTATCTCTAATTTGGCAGAACTCCTCAGAAACATAACAAACATGCTTAAAAAAGATACAAAAATAAAATGGAACATAGAAGCTAAATAACCCTTTGATCAAGTGAAAATGGTATTGACACAAGCTCCTGTACTAATCAGTACTGATTATACTAAAGATTTCTATTTATTCTCTTTTTCTTCTGAGCATACCATTACAGTGGTCCTATTGCAGAAAAACAGTGAAGGCCAGGAACAACCTATAGCATTTTTCAGAAAATCATTGAGAGATGTTGCATTGAACTACAACATCATAGAGAAATAGGCTTTTGCCTTGGTAAAAGCAATTAAGGATTTCAGAGTATACATTCTCCATTCACATATCATTGTTTACGTTCCTAATGCAGTGGTGAAAGATATTTTGACTCGGGATAACCCATATGGTAGAAGAGGGACATGTATTGTTGTGATCCTTGAGTATGATATAGAAATCAAACCAACCAAGCTAATCAAGGGTCAAGGTTTAGCCAAATTGATGGCTGAATCAAATTTTCATGCTTTAGATATAAAATTTATAGTTGCAGTTGATGAACAAGGAGAGCATGAGACTCCACATGTCAAAGAGGTATTCTCAAATTATCCATGGTACGCAGACCTTATCTTTGTCTTGCATCATTCACAAGATCCTCTTGGTTTGAAAAAAACTAAAGCTATATTTTAAAAAATTAAAGCTTTGAAATATTGCATTAATGGAAATATTTACTGGAAATATGTTGGAGGCATTTTACAGAATTGTTTATTGAAAGATGAAGCTGACAAGGCTTTGCAGGAGTTCCATGAAGGAGATTGTGGCGGGCATTTAAATTGGAAGACTACTTCTAACAAAATTCTTAGAGTTGGTTTTTACTGGCCCACCTTGTTTGAAGATGTCCATAAAAAGGTAATCTCCTGTCACAAATGCTAGATCTTTGAAGGAAAGAGGAAAATTTTTCCTTTACCCTTGATTCCTATTTCGGTTGAAGCTCCATTTCAGCAATGGGGTTTGGATTTTATTGGAGAGATTCACCCACCTTCATCACGTTAGCACAAGTGGATCCTTATAGCTATTGACTACTTCACCAAGTGGATTGAAGCAGTACCCTCCAGGCAAGCCACTGATGTTGTGATTACAAAATTATTGGAAACTAACATTCTCTCTCGATTTGGATGCCCCGGAAAGATTATCACTGATAATGAAGCAACTTTCAGATAAAAAAAGATGATAGAATTTTGCAGTAAGTATCAGATCACTTTAGGACACTCTATAGCCTATTACCCTCAGGGAAATGGATTGGCAGAGTCTTCTAATAAGAATTTGGTCAATATCATCAAGAATATGCTGCAAGAAAATAAGAAGTCTTGGCACAAAAATTTGGTACAAGCACTTTCGGCTGACAGGTTCACTACAAAGAGGTCAATTGGTATGTCCCCATATTAGTTGGTGTATGGAACAGATGATGGTTA
The DNA here is from genome assembly GCA_000966675.3 of Picea glauca. Lineage (NCBI taxonomy): Eukaryota > Viridiplantae > Streptophyta > Pinopsida > Pinales > Pinaceae > Picea > Picea glauca. The sequence continues at coordinate 101,532 of JZKD02S2297326.1, read as the reverse complement.
TCCCACCTCTTTGGTTGTTCATGTTATGAAGTTGTTACAAGAAGTCCAAGTAGAACCTAATGACATCCAAAGAAGGATAAATCAAATGGTACGACTACTTGGACCCAGGTGATTCAAGAAAGCATCAAGAAAATCTATAACTAGACCGAGGTGATCCAAGAAAGCATCAAGAAAATATATGACAGAAGAACCAAGGATGATGACTTCAAATTGGGTGATGTAGTACTAAAATGGGATTTGAGAAATGAAGACAAGGGAAAACATGGAAAGTTTTACAATTTATGGAAAGGCCCTTTCATAAACCAGGCTTACAGAGGAAATAATTCATTTCTAATCAAGGACATGGATGGAGTAGATTTTTCAGGAGGACCTATCAATGGTAGAATGCTCAAACATTATGTTCGACCAAAATGCAGATCGTTTCTCATTCATCAAATTGTATAAACCATTTTTACTTTTATTTCATGTGTTGGTAAATGTTATCGAGTGGTTGAATCCCGAAGAGAAGGCCCTAAGCCACTGATCAGGACCACCATATTTACAGTTTAAATAAAGAAAATCAGGATGCAGAAAAGCACTAGAGTAGAAGATTCAAGGCAGCAAGTAGATGGTTCTTGTCACCTCAAAAGGAGAGCACCATCCCCAAGTGGAGCCACTGTTATAACCCTATATTTCATAGGATCACCTGGTGATTAGAAACTCTTCCTCAAGTTGTATTGTATAGTAAATAATTTTTTTTTCTTCTGCAAATGATTTGCAGAAGAAAAGAAAATAAAAATAAAAATAAAAAAGAGAAAGAAAAGAAAAGAAAAGAATAAAAATACAAAGAGAGTATAAAATTTTTTAAAAATTTAAAAAGATAAAACACCATTGATGTCATTAATGTCATTGATGTCAACTCTTGAAGAAAGACCTGTAGCACAAAGGTTTGGGTAATGGAACCAATAGTGTTTACTGTAAATATGAATCATTATTGTTTTTTCATGGTTGATAAGAAGTAAATATGGATGAACTCCAAAGAGGTCCCCTTATGGTGAAAGCCCTCACAGGAAGACGCTTTGTGGAGTAAGAGAACCCATGTTTAATTATGGAATAATTGTTGATACTAAGAGGGGGGTGAATTAGTATCAAGTACAATTTAAAACCTTTTTCAACTTATAATTAAACCATTCAATTATATCCAATGAGAAATGAACAATGGTATAAGA
>JZKD02S2297326.1:83461-94774 GCA_000966675.3 Picea glauca | reverse complement strand
TTATTTATTACTGCTCATTATTGGATAATAATTCTACATTGATATAACATTTGAAGAAAAAGGATTATAATTACGTTATTACTGATTCACCCCCCCTCTCAGTAATCCAATAGTATTGTATTGTAAATATTTTTTTTTTCTGCAAATCATAAAGAAAAGAAAAAGAAAAAGAAAAAGAGAGAAAATAAAAGAAAAGAATAAAAATACAAAGAGAGTATAAAAAATAAAAATAAAAATAAAAGATAAAACACCATGAAATAAACTTGGTTTGATTCATACTAGCTAACCATGATCAAACCCTTTAAATTTATGCTAATAGGATAGTGAATAAATTTGGCCAAACACTCTAACCTTGGCCAAATTAGATAGGTTAGTGAATATGTTTGGCCAAACAGTCTAATCTTGGCCAAATGTCTTAGGTTAGAGTAATTATTGACCCAACAGTTTAAGTTGGGTTAATGTGTTAGGTAATTAGAATAGGAAATAGGTTAGCATGCTTGATTTCAATAAAAAATTGCAAAGGGTTGATTAAATGCTTTTATTTGAGTTAATTTGATGGGTTTTTTACCCCTTGGTGAAAAAATAAAGAAATGGGAGCTAGCGCCACCCACAATATATTTGTATCCTAAGTTCTATCAGGATTTGACACTTTGGCATTTTTTGGACAAAAGGCGCACAGATCTCAGCGGTCGATCAATCCGCACTCAAATCAATAGCCATCACTAGATTTCGGACCCCCTCTCCCCGACCTTTCTTCCTTTAACGGTGGGAGGGGGGTCCAGGAGAGAAGTTTTCCCAGTGCGGGCCCCTTGCAATGTGTCTACTCTAGATCTTATCAAACCCCCCTCTCATTTCCTCTTACCACCTAACCCCCCTCTGGGGAAATGGCCTAACCGATCATCTGATGTCTCCCACCTTACTCCGCCACCATACCCCACTACCATATCACATGTCATACTCATATCTATCCGTTGTCCATTTATTACCCTCCACGTCACACCCATCTACCCGTTGGCCAATCAATGCCATACCCCGTGACTGTTACTCATCCAACTCACCATCCACACCATAACGGATACCCCCATACACTGTTTAACTCTGTTTCTTCACCATTATCACATTGTTCATTGATCCAGATTCAGTCAACACGGTCGTTTCATGTTTTCAAGCTAACTTCCACTAGGCACATTGTCGACAGACGCCATTACGTCAGGTAGTCATAGACAAAACCTTTTCCTCTGCAGATCTCTGATTAATTATGGTGCCCAAGTCCAAATCTATTGAAGCAGAAGAAAACTCATTTCTTCCTCCTTCCATTGACTTGGATCGCGTCCCCCTAGCCGATAAAGATTATTGATTTGCAGAGAGAAAGTGTGAATTCGATTTCTTTGAATTACACTTATGGATTAAAGATATTTTCTTAGACCAGAGTGATGAGATCAGACTCTGGGAGTCTAATCTGACATTGTACATGTTTCCCTAGACCTATCACTTCCCTGAGTTCACCCTGAACTGTTAATCCCATTACCTTCCCAGTGAAAGGGCTATCATGTCTTCATATGCTGAATCTTTGTTCACCATCACCCCTGAAACAATAAACCAGATAATGAAAAAACCCAAAACTAATTATGCCATCCCTTTCTCCATTGAAATTTTGACTGAACTCTATCAAAAACTTTCCTTCCCTCAAAGAGCCCAAATATTCAAAATCTTCTTACCAGAAGACACGTAGTTACCTAAAAAGAACCCTCCCTATCCTCCTTCAATATTCTCAGTCAAAGGAAACCAAATCATTTCCAACCTATGTTTCCTGTTAGGATATTATTCTGATGAATGGGTAGATGAACCCATTTTGTGTTTTCTGTCCATTTTCTCCACAGAAGAAAAAGCTACAACTCAATTTAATTACAGTTAGACTCTGGCTGACATTATACATGAACAAATTTTCAAGTTCTCCATAGAGGGAATGTTCAGGTACTCCTCAGTGCTGGTGTACCTATTCCTCTTATTTCAAGAATATAGATTCTCTTATGCTTTTCAGAAATTGGATCAAAATGGGAACCCTCAACCAATGACTTCTTGGACATCACTCGTAAGGAAGAACTCATCCAAGTTCAGTTTCAAATAGTTCAACGATTAGTTTTACCATCCAATGGTGTGCATGATCATCACCATAATGGAACCAAGGATAAATTAGGAGTTCTATAGAATTCTTCACCTATCAGACTTAGCCAAAATAGGGGATTGGTATCTTTACCAGTGCCATACCGAAATAAGAGTTTATGGGTGTGAATTAACTCCATACAAGCTGCCAAAGTAACTTTCTGTCATAATATTTTCCTTGGAATACATCAGACAGATGATCAACTCTGATGACATCCACTTCGTGTCATTTAAGAAGAAGCAACATCTGAATATCAAGAGCCAAATTGGTTCTTTCATTTGTAACAGTAGAGCTGCAGGAGAAGAAGCCAATGATCTCTTAAAATAAATGAACTTCATTCTGAGTTGCCCATGGAATTATGGCCCCTTTGGCATCATATCAGAAACCAGGCTCAAACATAAGACTTCTCCTTATGCTCATGTGCCAAAACCAGAGGTAGAAAAGTTCATGAATCAGACATATTTGTGGGAAAATACTTTTTTGGTGACAGAAGAGCAGCCTTCACCTGAAAACATTTCACATACTAGCACTTGTCAAGTGCAAACAGAACAAAGAGCCAGGAAAAAGGTTTCACCACCAATCACAAAGGTGTCAGCTGAAGACTTCCAAGTTTAAAGGAAGAGAACTAATACTAGCCACACACCAGACAGGCTTAGAGAAGGAGAAACATAGTCCACTATAGTTATGGAGGGACCACATTCATGAGTCTTCTGAGGCAGCCAAAACATAGTGTCCACATCCTCATCCCATAAGAAAACAAACACTACACTGTTAGTTGAATCCTCTCAAGATCCAACAGGATCAAGCATTTTTGACAAATAGAAGATGATCAAGTAGAAGAATGAAATTCTGAACAACAACACATATGCCCAATTTTGGAAGCAACCATCCACAACTCAGCACAGATTATTGTTTGCCTTTGACATAGAGAAGGGAAGGATGCACATAGCATTCTTGCAGGATCATGTCCCTCATCTGAAGACAACTTTCGATTACAAGAAAGCAACATTTGAGTTTGATGTGAAAGAGGTACATCCATCTGATCAAATGGACATGCATAAGCAAATAGGGGAGATGATCTTATCCACCTTCACAAATACATCACTGACTGCCACAAAATTGCAGGTGTCTCTAAATAATGTCCAATCTCAGTTGAATATGGAAAATATATCCTCCCTGGCCAAAGATAATAAAATCAAATCCCTAGAGGAGATGGTACTAAAGATCGGTTATGACCCATCCAATGTCAAGGAAGTTGAGGAACTAGTGAAGAAGAAAAATGATGACATAGCATCTCTGAGGAAACAATTGAAACTTCCAGCCACTGAAGATTCACAAGCAAAGGAAATGGATGAGAGTGAAGGCTAGATGGAGGAGATGTGAAACTGATAATGGAGCAGAATGCACAGATAAAGGAGATGGAGGCTAAGTTAGACAAATTGGTCAAAGAGAAATAATAGAATGCGAATATGGTTGTTATCCCACCAGATATAGTTCCTCTCATAGGAGTTAGTACAAAAACAACCAAAACAACAGATATTACATCATCCATTCCAGTGAGCGTTCCAGATGCTTCTGAGAATATGGTGAAGTCAATGGATGACATGACCCTTCAAGAGGAAGAAATCAAAAGATTGCAAGAAGAGGTAAAAAACCTCCAGAAGTTGAAATCGATGTTCCATACCAGCTATAACACAGAGATGCATAAATCACAAGGACTCAGTCAAGAAATACAAAAGTTTCAAAAAGACACTCTCATGGCTAAAACATTATCTAAGGACAAGGAAAACATCTGGATGGACATCAACAAGTCAATGGCATAAATATGGTCATTTATACAAATTGTTTTTTAATAGCGCAAACTGGTACAGAGAGCCCGACAAGTAATTGAAAAGATAAGGGAAGAATTAGGAGAGAGGCCTACAAAGGCTGCTGAACTCATCAGGTTCCTAAACTCCAATACCAAAGAGGAGTTAGAGGCATTGGAAATTCAAAACATGACAGAGACCATCCTTGAGGTCAAGAAGGTTTTGACCAAGAAAGGATTTATGCTACAAGTAGAAGAGAAATCTCAGATGATGGACATTGGAGTACAGATATTTTTCAGCAAGGTTGACACACTGCACAAGAAGGGACTTCCAGGACTACTAGTGATAAATTAAAAGCTCATCACTATGTCAGACTACAAGCAGAAGATCAATACATTGAAAAAGGATGGGTCTAAATTTGTAGGTATACAAGGAAGCATCACTGGAAAGGATTTCTTAGAAACTTTGCAGTTGGACCTAAGCATCCAACATGAGATAAATTATATTTTTATTACAAAGCCTACATTTTCCATCCCTAGTCAAAAGAGATGGGAAGATTTGTTCTATTTACTTGAGTAAAGGTGATGTGGATTTTCGATTCAGCATGAAGGACACAGTCAAGTCAAAGTGATGAATCATCAACTACTTCCCCTAGAATCATCACCAAGGATTCGAATAGATCATCAACATTCCTATTATTTTGTAATTTGTAATCTAGTTAGTTAGATTTTTCCTCGACAATATCGTAATCATTAATGATAGGATCAGATGTAACTTTTGTATAAATACTTCTTACTTTGAGGTATTTGGGGTTGATTTATGCACCCAAGGAGCTATTTGTGTAATCATTTCAAAAGGGATCGACCAGTAATAAAAAGGCTATTCACAGGATTCTTGTGTTTGAATGTTGGTGATGTTTATCTTTCTCTGTTAGTGTTTATCTCTCTCTGTGATCATTATGTTTTCAGTTTCTAATCATTAAAAGGAAGTTAGTGAATAGAATTTGTCTTGTACACTTTGCTTCTGGTCTTGAGAAGAGATTGGCAAGCTTTAATGGGTGGATACCTCTCACTCGATGGAACACATTTATCCGTTTCTTAGAATGGTAAAAACATTATAGTTCTTAGAGAGGGAATGATTTCATCTTACATAGAGAGTTTTCCAAAACCTAATGTAAACTATATCGAAGAAGACCTAGGAGTGTATTCCATCTTTGTTGAGGAGGATAACATTCCCTTGGAACAAATTGATTTAGATGATGGTATGTGGAACATCCACTTTGATGGTTCATGCTCTAATGAAAGTAACATAGCTGGCATTATCTTGATTTATCCTGTAGGGAAGATTCATAATTTTTCTTGCAGGTTGGAGTTTTCTTTCACAAAAAATGTCACTGAATTCGAAGCTTTATTATTAGGCATTGAAAATGCTTATAATCTTGGTTGTGGTCACCTTTAATTTTTTCGGGATTCTGAGCTTGTTGTGAACCTTGTACGTAGGATTTTCTCTCCTAGCAACAATTTGATGAATCGATATACCCAAATTGTTTGGGCACTTATCTCGAACCTATTATCTTTCAACATCACTCATGTTAAAAGGGAATTGAAATCAATGGCTGATCGGTTAGTTGTTTTTGTAGCCTCTCCTAATCTGCAAATTTTTCCACATAGACCTAATTGTACTTTTCAATATCTATATCGTCCACATATTCCTGACAATATAGAATCTTGGCAGGTCTTCCCTAGCAATGAGAGCATCTGTGCTTTCATTCAAAATGAACCCTATAAGCCCAAGGAAATCATATCCATAGAAGATAACAATATTCCTAAAGGCTTGAATCCTATAGAGAGTTCGTTTTCATCGAGTGATGTAGGCAATAATGAGAAACAAAAATAAAGGGAGTCGAAAAGGAAGGTGGGTAAAACCGTCTCCTTGAAAATTGGGACACCTAAATCCCCAAAGAATGTTAAAATAGGTGTTGAATGTTCTGATGAAGAGAAAATGAAGTTTGCCAAGCTGCTTGGTGAATTTCAAGATGTTTCTTCTTGATCTTATGAGGATCTTCATGGTTTTTATCTTGGACTTATACAACATGCTATCCCCATTAAGGAAGGTATAAAACCAGTTAGGCAAAAACAAAGACCTTTCAACCCTGCGTTGAAGGCAACGGTTCGAAGGGACTTGGAAAATTTCTTGAAGGTGGGAATCACTTTTCGGGTCAAGTACCCTGAATGGATTTCCAAATTGGTTGTTGTTATGAAAGTCACTAATCATAATAGTGTTTTCATTAATCATCTCACATTCAATCAGGCTATTATGAAAAATACTTTCCCTCCCCCTAATATGGAAATGATTCTGTAGCAAGTTGTAAGATTACAGATGAGGCCCTTACTTAACAGTTTTTTGTGTTACAATTAAATCAAGGTAAAAAGGGCAAATGCTTACAAAACCACCCTTATAACTAATTGGAGTACTGTGAATTATGAATGTATGCTTTATGTCTTACCTGATGCAAGTACCACTTTTAAAATATCTATACAAATAACTCTTGATGAATTGATCGGTATTCACATATATCTTGATGAATTGATCGGTATTCACATATATCTTGATGATCTAATTATATACGTTAAAGGGTTGATAATTACCTCGGAGTTTCAAGTTTTATATATGTGTCCCTTCAAAATCACTTTTGTTCTAGGTACTAACTCTTACATCCTAAAATATTTATAGGAGCGATTATTCCCCTACAACACTAACGGTTCTCACTTGAAACATTACATGGACCCAACTTGAAAAGTTCTAACGTTGTTTGAATTTTCTATATATTAGTAGTCTAGCTCTGCTTTCATTTTTTTCACTGTTTTTATTTCTTCTTTATAGTAGTTTGATTTCTTCTTTCTATTTTTAACAATTTCCTTCTTCTTTTACTTTTCTGTCACTTTATTTCTGTTGATTTAAATTTTTCAATTTTAATTCTGTCATGATTTTTATTGCTTTTTTGTCTTTTAGTTGATTTTGGTCAAAGATGTAGGATCAGTTCTGCCATAGTGACACTCCTGCAAGATATTGTTAGTCAATAAAAATCAATCTTACACAGTTGTTACAATGTTCCCCCTGAAAGCACTTGAATTTGTTATCTTCTTTCAGTGCTATCTTATAAAGAAATTGGTTATCTCACGCTTCTACTTTCCATTTCTTCATCCATTTGAGATTTTAAAAGAGAAAGTCCATAGTTTTTCTCCTTGAAGTAAAGAGAATATTCCAGTTGAATGATTATGCATACAGGGATAAACCCCCTCATACTTAACATTTTTTATGAGTTATTCCCAAATTCTCGGTCATTTTTCCATTAAATCTGCTCACTTCCTCCCCATTGCATAATCTTCTTGATATTTTGTTCTTGGTCTGCGAAACCATGTGTTCTGAGTTCTAAAATATGTTGAAAACAAATTTCCCTATGGAGTCACCAGTTTGTTGACGATAAAAATCGCAATGAGGATTTCGCCTGCAAAGTATTTCTAAAGCCTATTATTATAAGCTAATGATATATATAATAATAGTAGGTGGGACCCCCTTGTAGATTGGAAGATCAAAGATAATATTGTTATACATTTTATGTTGTTGTTCGATAATGATTACAGGGCTCTACATGATTGATGATGAAATACTGGCTCTATTTACGACAAATAGTAGATGGATAATGCATGCTATGTGTGGGCTTCGTTACTCTAATTTCTCAATTCCATGTCATGATCGCTTATGTGAACTATTATTACAATGTTATTAGTTCCATGATCTATTACATGTTACACCTTCATAAAAACACATGTTAGTCGTCATAAGAGATAAAAGCAATATAAGAAAAAATCCAAGCAAGAGGAGCTATGCTATACTATACTATGTTATGCTACATTATACGCAAATGAAATTAAAAGGATTATTGTTAGTACTCGCTAACAAAGTTAGTGGCTATACAATATATTGAGTTATATGAAGGCACATTCAATATGTGTTATGGTTTTATACATTGGTTAGTATGGATAGGGTGGCACACTTGGCCAGTAATGGATGTTAATTTCGATGCATGGATTAATTGAATGAATTAATTGATGGTTGGATGGCGTGTACTAACTAATTGAATGAGTGGAGGATGGAAGCGATGTGAATTTACTGTACGTCACTCCATACCTCTCCCACTAGCCGTCACCCTAGCTTGGTTATTGTTCAATTTTTTTTTTCTTTGGTTCAGCTCCGATTTTTAGGCAAGGGAAGAATTGCTCGACCAATCTCGCGTTTTTAAGGATTTTTTCTTACAAGTATGTCTTTTCCACTATCCATGAACTCATTTTGGTTATGAAATATATATTGGCTCGGTGATGTATTGGTCTGTGTTTTTCTTGAGACTGGAAACTATGTAAACTTATGATATTTCTCTGGAATGGTTGGTTGTGTGTATTCATTGTAAATGAAAAAAATGGATAGTTGCAGTCACGATTTTATTGATGATTCTTTGTGGTGGAATCCATGAAGGCTCTCTATTTTCTTATGGGTTCTGGTTGAAGCATTTCATTTGGTCTAGATTCATTGGTTGTCCCCACACAGTTCTTGTAAAAATGCCCAATCGTATTTGGTGTTATGGGGTTGTTGTGTTTGATTTTGAACCACATTGGGTCACTGCCATTGTTTTCTTCTGGTTGTGGGCTCGTGTATGAGTTTGGTTCTACACAGTTGGTTATGGTGGCTATTATGCCAAGATGCTTTCTTTAGGGATGTTTTCTATTACATGGCTCTTCATTTGTACCAGCATTATTCATTTTTTTGGGAAGTCCACCAGGGTTATACCCATGCATGTTCTCGGTGTTATTTATTGTCCAGTTAGGAACCTTTGCTCCTCTATTCATAATCTCTCCTACCTGGTGTGCACTGTCACCCATCTTGCAACAAATGGTCATGTGGCATGTGTGTCCACCATGTTGTATCGAAGGGTTCTCCTCTGTTTTTAGTGTGATCGACTCCAATCTCCCTGTATTGGTTCCACCGATCAAACCCTTGATTATTTAGAGCCCACCCTTGATTATTCAAAGCCCGATTTTGATAAATGAACCAGTTATTTCCAGTCAGGCATATAGTTGATTGTTATGAGCTAGTGGAGTATCGTCGATAGTGATTGATTCTTGTTTGTCTCTTTTAATAGCATTGGCAGTGGGTTTTATGATTGGTGTATAATCGTTGTATTCTTTTATTGTGCCAATTGATTCGATAGTTCAGCATGGTTTAAATTGGTTGGTTTGAGAAATGGAATTGGGCATATAGTTGTTTCCTCCTTGAATCGGATTGATAACTCAACATCATTTGATGTTTTGATTCATATTAATTAGACATGTACAGTCATAGAAATGCTCTTGCGCTTTGAATGGTCTGTGTGTTCCTACAACATCGTATAAGTTCAAATGATGGTTGTTGTTACTGTGTGTTTAAATTTCCAATCAGAATTATTGCAATTTGAAATATTGATGACTGTGTTTTGGTTGTCCACTGTGTACATTTGATGGATATCATGCATCGTATCGTTGATTGCACCATCAAATATGGGCACGGGTTCTATAACATTATCGTTTCATTGCAATTTAATTGTTAAATTCTATTGAGGAATGGAATCAAGCATGAGTTTAAAAGAACTTGTGTCTGTGTTTGATTTGAATAAGAATTTCATGGAAAATGGTCGATGTTTGATGTTGAACAGAGTGAAAACAAGTGACTGTGTGTTCATTTGAAATTTGTTTTAAATTTAATGGGACAAATGATGGGAAACAAAATTCTTATACAGGTTGTTTTGGAAGGAGTGTTATTTTGAGTATGATGACACTGTGTTAAAGATCTAAATGTGAACAGTGAACAAGTTAACATACAGTAATGGTTAAATTATACACAATGATTTTTCATTGATCACGGTAATTATTTGGTTAATGTTGGATCATTTGCATTAAATACAGAATTGTTTTATGGATGACTTAATTGATTTTATGAACAATATCTGCTCTTTTCCCCTACCATTATTTCACTTTTTCTCTAATTACAATCCCCTTGCCTTCCCATATCCATTATCCACTCCTTGTTCCTAAAATTTAATTACAATTAAGAAGAACTTTGTATTGTAACAGTTTAATATCGCAAGGATGGATTATAGTGATATGTTCTTTGGTTTATGTTACAATTGATTGTTTTTTGTCTATGAGTAGTAACCATGATATTTTTCCCCTCATTTTAACATTTTTATCTCAATACAACCCCTCTCCTCTTCCAGAACCTTTGTTCACCCCCCTGCTCATTGACAACAATTAGACAATTTGTATGGATTGGATTGCATGAGTCTGATATGTTGTTGAGGCAAAATTTATTTCATATTTTAGAAGGAGTTATCATGTATGGTTGTTATAGAGACTATTTGCTAATAAATTATGCATACAGGAATGAGCTTTTTCATCCAAGTTAGCCATGGCATAGGTAACCGAGGAAGAGGTAATTGGAGCAGGGGGCCTAGAAGGACAAGATTCTCCATACACTTTGATGTTGACTTGCAAGAGTTAGGCCAATTATTTCAAACTGGGTTTTTTAATTGGATTGGCAAGGAGTGGTCCAACCTAGGCCTGAAAGGCCTCCCTTCCAAGCCCCTCAAGCCCCTAGTGTCGCCTTGCATCCTCATGTCTCACTACAACATGAAGTTCTTGAGAACAACAGATGGCAAGAGATTTTCCACCCGGTAGTCTCCCAACCTCATGGTTGGCCTAACTTGTCTTTACCTGATCCCCCACCAATCAATCAAATTGTCCAAGCTGCCCTTTTCCACTTACCGGTTTAGTCTTCCCATGCGATTTAAAGGTTAAAAATCGAGGCCCACCATGCCCCTAACAAAGGAAAATCAATTGTTGCCCCTTCCTCACCCTCCAATGGCTCTGATAAATCTGTGTCCTCCCGCATGTATTTGAGGGATGATTTCTCTCACATGATCAGGGAGATTAGACCTAAAGGCTCAGCATACCATAAGGCAAATTCAGAGAGATCAAAAGGTGACAACATCAACAAGGGAAGGATTTCATCTCAGAGTGGAAAATAAGGATTTTAAGTTTTTATTTATTAATTATTGAGAACAATTGACTTCTTATCTTTTTGGAAAGCATATTGTTTTTGGATATATGAGTAATATATTTTGGAAATAATTTCAAATATCATTGAGATGGATTGTCAAATATGAATGTGATAATGGGAGTCACAAGGAGGCATGTTTTTTTTAATTAACTAGTTGTGTTATGATTGTTAAAAGCTAAAGGGAGTCACAAG
>JZKD02S2297326.1:60956-83451 GCA_000966675.3 Picea glauca | reverse complement strand
TTTGAGTCATCAATAGAGGTATCATAAAATATTTTAAGTATGGGAATGTGAGTGCAAGATGTAGTGTAACCAATACATAATTCAGGTATGGGATGTAGGGTAACCAATACGGAATGTGGGTGCGAGATGTGGGGTAACCAATATGGAATGTGGGTGTAGGGATGCGGGTTGCAAGAGGAATAGGACCACAATAGGCTTACGAGTGATTTCCATGCATCCTCATGCACAATATTATGCGGGATGTGAGTTGCAGGTGGTTGAGATTTTTGATAAGGGAAGTACCCTGCATCCACATTACTAAGGTGTTATATAAAAGGGGTTTGCAAGGGAAAAACATGCTTAGGTAGAAGAAGGAAAATGGTATCAACAAAAGAATATACCCCTGGATCAAGGTTGAAGTAGTTCTTTTAATTAATTCCATTGATAATAAAAGAAAACAATCTTTTATTTTTATCCTTGAGTTATTGAGTATTATTTCCTAAAATGACGACAATAATGTAAAACCCAAACCAAAAATTTTAACAATATATAAAAACACAACATATATTTAAAAAAAATGAACATCCAAATTTCACTTAAAACATTTATATACTATACATTCTCTTGACTCCATAAACATCCCATGGAAAATTGAAAGATGTACAATTCTTATAAACATCTCAAACTCCAATAGAAAATTTTGACTTATCCTCTACTTTTCCTAACATATGATTTTGTTTCTATATTCGAAATATCATCTACAATTTTATTATTTCAAAGGATCCATATGTTATACAAGTTAAAAAGTCTAATTCTTGTGGCACTATTTCTTTTCTTAAATCAGCGTTGCTAGATAAAATCTATAGATAAGATCTAATTCTTACTACAATAAGCATTTGGAAATCATTAAATATGTAAATCTAGGTATCAAGGAATCCACACGTTCAGACAAGAATCAAGAAGGTTAAGTATCACAAAAGGGTGTTGAACTAAGGGAAATGAACAAGGGATATTGTTATCTCTCAAAATGTCATTATTATGCATTTCTAACTTTGGCCTATTCATTTACACCTTTGCCAAACATTTTTGTTGAGATTCATCTTTAAAAAAAAAAAAAAATGGCATGGTGTATGTGCTCTTCTACATATGTAGTGCATGTACATATGCTATATGCATGCCTGACAACCCGTGTATACTATAAAAATTGCAAAAATAAAAAAAGTTCCACTCTTTTGGGCGAAGTCTACGGGCTATTTCAGGTTGCCTAACCATATTACCTCCTATAGCTCTTCTGAAAAATGAATTAAGCATCTTGTCTTCATACAAAAGGGGCCCTAGGGGGGTCATTTGGATATATCATACAAGAGGCAAGAGAACTTTGTCAAATTTTCTCTCTCGTATTCCAAGCCTTTTTTCATTCTTCTTTGAGTTTCATCCTCAACATTCCCTTCTGTCCATCCTCCTTATACCATCCATCATTTTCCCTTATATTGCCATATTATTGGTGAGGATAGTATATTGGGAATAGTGCACTTGTAGTTAAAGTAGAGAAACCTAGGAGAGGCTCATAGAGTGATGTCGGCAAGATTCAAGTTGTAACTTGCAATATTCTTGTTAGTAAAAGAGAAAGTTCTTTTTCCCATATATTTATGTCTTTATGTTTGTGTTTATGAATGTTTTCATGAATAACTAACCCTTTAGATGATTTTGGTAGCTATGCACATGTTGTCATAGTTTGTTCTATGAACTTGTTTCAGGCTAGCTTTGGGAGGAGGCTTGCAATCTTGGAATGAACAACAACCAGAATGGATCTTCATTAGATGAAAAGACTTAAGGTACACATTTCAGTCTTTTCTCCTTTCTCTTAACTATCATTGGGTATTTTTTGGATTTGGGGTAGAATATAATAATTTATATCTTTTAAGGTGTCAAGGCTCTGCCTAGTCGCTAGACACAGATTAGGGGGATTTTTCCCCATAGTAGAATTGGTGATTCCACTGGGGAGTCTTTCTAGGGTCTTATTAGGAGATTTGTTTGGATTGACTTCCTGTTATTTTTTGTGATTTCTGACTCTGTAAGAGTCTCTACTCACCTTTCAGGTGTTTCCAGTTTGTCATGGTCTAGATCATCTCTCTAAACTTTATCTCTTTTTTGAGTAATTTCAACAGTATACGCGCCATGTTCTATACCCAACACACATACATACATGCCTGGAGTTAACCCAACACGCATACATCTGCAACCTGTCAGTATACAACACACGTACCTGTGCTTTTGAAGAGTTTTTCAAAAACTTTTCTTTTGCTCCCAGGAAGATTTTGGTCTCTCAGGTCCTCCTGAGTACCAGAGACCTCTGTTAACTATTGCTAAGAGATATTTTAGCCTCAGTTTGTCTATGAAGTTGTAACAAAACATCTATTGTTTAGTTTTATTTGTCTCTTTGTTTCTTTCTGTCAAGTTTGAAGGTATACTTTCTAATATTTAGGTTCTCCTTTGCATTCTGGTGAATCCCTGCTTTCTGGAAGTGGTTTAGAGCCTAAGTCGGTATATGTTTTTTCATCCTTCTCTCTTTTTATGCTTGGAAAAGAAAAAATATAGTTGTTTGTTATTTTCATTTCATAAGTGTATAAAAATATAAAAACAATTATTTTTAGTTTCTTTATTGCATTTTCATGTCGTTTTGCATGTTTGTTTGGTTATAGTAACATAGGTTGTTTTTTATAAAAGAAAGAGTTCTCTACCCAAAGTTTTGTCTTATCTTCTTCCTTGAAAGTTTAAGTAGTTGCAATGCATTTGGAATGAAAAAGCATTCTAGGATACATTGCATAGTAGGATCTTGGTCTTCATTTTGAAAATGTTTCACCTTGAAAGTTAAAAGAGACAAATTTCCACTTGTAGCACGTAGTTTTCTTTCTTTTTAAAGCGCAATCTTCTAAAATATCATATTTAAATCTTCTCTTTCATCTATGAGATAACACCATGAGTTTCACCACCATACCCCTGAGTAATCAAGCCACTAAAATCAATGTTTAATGTTAAAATAAATTAGACCTTTTTGTTTATAGGGTACACCCATTAGACTAGGATTTAGGGCCTTGAATTAGGTGTGGAGATGAAATTCTTCAAGGCCACTTAAATGAACTTAAGATTCTGTGACAGGGAGTGTAAAAGTCTAGTGTTGTAAAAGATAGTCGGTCCCCCCTCTAACATAGGGGCTAAACATGAGGTCGCGTGAGGAAAGTTAGAGGAGATAACCCCCCCAAAGTCGAACCAAGCATAATGGGGATCGTATATTGAGGGTAATTCTTGGGATTTTTTTTGACCATATTTGACTATGGAAATTCGTGGACCTAAAATCTATTTGTTATCCTTAACTGTCTTATGGACCATTTTTCTTTGGTTCCCTTGAAAGGATTCAAACTTATCTATCATTCTCATTACGATCAACCTGACTGACGATTGTACCCTCCTAGTAATTGACTGTGATCTGGAAACCTAGTTTCATTTTATAGGGACTTACACAAGTGACTGTGGGGGTATACCATTGTACCCAGGAATACTTTGGATCATGATTTGCAGAGTATACTCGGAGGGTGTTTCCATGTTCGAGTTACACTTGCATCAGTAAGTTGTTCTAGTGTTGATTATCGTGATTGTTCTTCTTGCCAATCTTTTGATTGCTTGATTTACCTTTAGGGAATTTCTAATGTGTGCTTTGTTATTCTACCTAGTTTTCCCTTAGAGTGTAAGTTGATCATTTATCAAAGTGGAAGATCAACAGCTATTTCATTCACATAGGCTCCAGGGCCTTCCACCAGTAACTTTGGAGCCATCGTCGCTACCATTGAGGTGAAGGTTGGATCAAGAAGGTTCTTTTGAAGCGACTAGGCCACAGTAAACTGTACCCAAGCCTTATCATAGAGAAGAAATTATTGCACCATAGGATACTAGAATTTCTGACCTCAAAGCTAAAGGATTCAGGCCTACAAACCCTCTGATCACTGATCTTTCATCACCAATCCTTGTTCAGGTCGTCGCTCCTGAGGTGACTTCTCTTGATCATCGTCTAGTTAGGAGACTATTGACAGGAGAAATTGATCGGTCGTCAACTGAGAGAGTGGAACCGGTCCAGGGTTGTCTAATAACCCAAACCGTTTGGAATGAACCACCCTGATGGGTTTAACGGCTCCGTTAGCCGTTCTAAGGTCCTAAGAAAACCAAAGATTAAACTAATCTAAACTAACTAATCTAACTAAACTAACTAAACTAACTAAAACTAAATAAACCGAACTAACTAAAACTATATACAACAAACTAAACTAATTAACAATAAAACAAACTAATACACTAATCTAACTAACTATATAAATACAATCTACTAATTACTACTATACTAACTCTACTAATTAACTATCTAATTACTAATTGAATTATAACTTATTCACAAATACACAATATCTACAACTTGCAGATTTGAATAAAACCTGTAAAACTCATTTGCTTTCTGCCCTAAGACAGCTAGAGATATTTTTTGATTTTTATAATTTTATGAACAAGAGATAAAACTTACTGAAATTAAACGATCTAATATACTAATTCTAACTATTTATCTAACTTAACTTATATCTGAACTAAAATACTAATAAATATACTAAACAAATAAATGACAAGCAGACCTAGAAACGCTCCAGATTTGTCCTGTGTATGATGACTTCAAAGTTGGTCGGAGGAAGGAAACTCGCACCAGATAATCCAAAAGATTCTTGTAAACGATAGCTGCAATGCTCTTTGAGTTTGTTTACAGGACAAACAAGACATAAAAAATCATAAAAATTATATGATTTATAAATCTCTGCAATAAGGGAAACCTGTTATGCAAAAACTTATACTTAATAATTCAACTTATGAAGAAGAGAAACCTGTCATTCACAAACTGAATCAAGCAATTGATATGTTTTTCTAAATACTGGAAGAAATCAGATATGGATTATATTTGATTAAATTATATCATTTGCACAAGACTAAGATAGCTAAAGTAGTCATTAACCAAATGCAAATAGATACACATAAACATAAAACAAAATATTGATATTATGAAAAGCTAAAGCTGTAGCAGAATATCAAATTCTGTCTCAGTCTGTATTAAAATTCCATATCCTTGTTCTCCCACAAATGAGGATCGTGTTATTACAAAAATAATGAGTATTTATAAGTTTTTCCACAGGGTAAAACCTCCCTGTGGAAGTTATCAAACTGTTTACATAATCTGGGAAGATATTCCCAAGATCAACAAACTAGGAAACTCAAATGAAACTAAAGTATCTAAATATCCTCTAAACTGTCCATCAAATCCCATGCAATTTTGAATTCAGCTGAAAAGGATCCAAAATAGACAAGTTAGAAGACTCTTTTACCAATAAAATAATAAAAATTAAATTCTATAGACTAGCTACAAAATCATCTGATTCTGTAGCTAGTCAAAATGAGATACAGAATCAGCATCAGAATCGATTCAAAATATTTAAAAAGAATTAAATCCAATTATCTTCCAATGATCACTTGAAAATGAATCAAAATGATTTTATCATTCAACATTAAACAGAATAAAAAATGATTCAACCGAACACAGAGATAGGAATACTATGTTCTTCTGTTACCACAAAATCGGGTCTTCAGAGTCATAATAAGATTGTTTCATATCCAATTGAAAAACATATTGTATGTGATTGTTAAACAATAGATACAATCCGATCCAACAAAATCACTTTCCACTCGTTATAGCTGTAACGATATAGCAAAAGATTCATATCATTTAATCGAATACAAAGATAGAAATACTCTGTTTTGATTATTTTTACAAGTCGGGTAAATGAGATCACATGTAACAGCATCATAATCGTTTCTCAGCAAATTGAATGAGAACATTTTGATATTCAATTGAAAACATAACAAATCGCAAACACTTCGTTACACTTGTCTCATCAACAGGAGAAATCATCACATCGAACAGGATTATCACAATAATTGTATAGCAAAAGATTTAGATTGTGAACGGATTCAAACCAAAACCGACACATAACCAAAGATGTAACAGGATCAATCAAACAGAATTTGTCATAGATTTCGATCGTTGATCCTTGCACAGTCAACAGACAGGATCTATTAATTTTGATCCCAATCGTTTTAATCAAATGAATCATAACAAAGTTTGACCAATTCATTTCACAAATCTAAAATACAAAGCATCAATTATAATCTGAAATCGACTCATAAGTCAAACTTGCTAAATTTGAATAGGAGCGAATCAATTTGCTAAGATTTTCACACAGTGTTATGATTTGGATTCATTTCCCGATTCGGGTACGAATGGTATCTGAGTGCATTTTTTTCATCAAAAAGATACAGAGTCATTCTCATTAACTTGGAAACAATCAAATATAGAACAACATCGTAACAATCAAACTTAATCAAACCGTTTATCAATTATAGCATATGGATCATAACCAAATCAAATCCGAGCATGATTGTGTTCCAAACTGAATATGAAAAATTCCCTTTTGAAATCGAATACAAATCAATTCATTTGAAGGCAAACTATCAAACAAATTCAAATGAAGATTACTCAAATCCAATCAAAATCTATTGATTTCTATACTGGGCATAATCAAATCGTCTATCGAATCAAAATGTGTCTCTATTCAAAGAAAAGATATATATAGAATGCACGTAATATAACAGAGCTATTCAAGGTGTGAACAGAACTGTTTAAAAACTTAATTGCAAACATCATATCAACCTAGATTATTTACAAAACGATATCAAATTTTTCATACCTGTGTAGCGACGAGGCTGCTCAATTATACCAGCTTTGAGTTTACAACAGCCGTGGCTGATTCCATGTTTTTAAACAGGATGGAGCTGGTTGTCTTTTGTTTCTTATCCATTGCTTGGAGCTTGGCCTTTTGACTGGTTAACAGTGCAATTTGGTCCTCCAAAGATTGAATCCTTGATTGGAGAATCGGAACATCAAGATAATATCACTCTAACCACAAACTGCATTGGTCACATGGTGGTTGTGGGGGTTTAGGCAGAGCAGGCGAGGGTTTGGGCGAATGAACGAGGGTTTCACAAGGAAACTTAATTCCTAGGTAGTTAGGGTTGTCCTTTAGGCAGGGGGTTAGGTTTGATACAAAATCATACGAGGGTTCAGCACACAAACCTTGCGAATAGGGGTATTCGCTAGCCAAGAAATTCTCCACTTACGAATTGAAGTCCTCACTCAACATGATAGGGTTTGGCTAGACAGGGGGTTTTGGCTTGTTCCTTGCCATCCGTGAAATCAATCGTGCATTCCTTTTCCCTGTAACATTTGCAGTGAGGTTTGCCTTGGGCTTTTTTCTCATAGGCTTAACAGTCTCAACACTCTTAGTCACAGTGTGGGGTAAGTCGATAGGAAGGTTGGCCAAGGGTTTAGGGAGAAGGACATGGTAGGGAACTAGGGGTACAGCCTTAGTTTCAACTACCACAGATTTATCAATATGTACAGGGTCGATGTATTCATAGCCATTTCGGGCAATGAAAGCCTTCCAAGTATCACCAAGCAAACTCAACTGATAAACAACGATGAGCTTAATAAGCCCATGATGAAACAAGCTACTGTCAGCCTGGTGCCTCTTAAACTTTTTAGACATTTTAAATAGGCTACGATGCAAATAATAGGGAAAATTGAGCTGATATCCCATAAAAACCATAAGCAAATGCAGGTGGTGGAGGAACACCAGTCTGTATCGACCTTCACAGGTGATAAACTGCTTGATTATCATTAATAAATCATGCCAATGTTGTTTGAGCATGGTCACGGGCATACCTCTATCACACGAGGTAAACTTGCATGATTGAAAGAGCAATGTCCATGGGACCTCCTCGACCTTGCAATTCTTGAACCATCATTGTCTAATGGCAGGCAAACCCATAGCGAGACTGATAAACTGTTCATCAATCTCTAACTGTACATCTCCGACCTTGGCTTGACATCCATCGAAGGTCATGGCAAACTGTCGAGCTACGCAGAGTTTAAAACCCTCAAAACATTCCACGAAGGTAAGCCATCCATTGTCTGCCAAATCTTGGCGGGCATTGTGAAATGTCAAGAGGGCCTGCTTGCCATTGGGTTCAACTCACATGACTGGTGCCATGGAGTTGAATGCCTGGTAAGGGAAGGGTTTGAATTCATCAACACACAGTAACAGAGCTACCTGAACCAACAGTAATGAATCGAGCCAAAAGGGGTAAGTATTAACGTAAGCATGCGAAGGTGGTGGAGTCATTCACTGCCATGCACGATAATTATGGCAAAGTACAACCGCCGATTTACACATCTGTTCAAACAATCATAGCGTAGCTCAAAAATCATATCGTTTGGCCAACCAAAAAATCAAATGATAAGTGTTATGCCAACGCGCCAAATCAACGTTAGACTATAGTTTTTAAACCATCGACATTCAACGTGAAACCAACACCAAATGTTAGCCATGCGCCATTGTATAAACATTTAACTAATGTGTTGATTGATATTCATATAGTCGACAAGCCAAAAACTATGAAAAGATTATCATAAGGATCATATCATATATATAAAATATTTAATCAAAACCCCTATGCATTTCCACACAATCAATGATCAGGCAAGTCATAAAATACAAATCCAAATGCTCAATAGAACCAAGCTATGCAATCAATACAAAAATGTCCAATGAGCATAGTTCGAAAGTCCTTCCAGTCACATAACGATAAAGTGCAGTAGGCATAAATGACAAAAGAAATATCCACAGTTCAGATAATGATCGAAATGTGACCTCGAAAGGAGAATTTTTCATGCTTACAGTCGTGAAAACTTAACGAAAACAAATGTGTAAATGTCACAAGAAATGAAGGTGTCGTTGATTTGAAAAATGAGACGAAAACTTGATGTTTGGAAGACATAGGTGTAGGCAGCTTATAGGATAACAGAAAAAAGTGAATTGGCTGCCAAAAATGGTGACACACTGGTAGAAGCAGTTATCTCTGTCAAAGAAAGAAATT
This sequence comes from Picea glauca, assembly GCA_000966675.3. Lineage (NCBI taxonomy): Eukaryota > Viridiplantae > Streptophyta > Pinopsida > Pinales > Pinaceae > Picea > Picea glauca. The sequence goes on along the minus strand of JZKD02S2297326.1, from coordinate 74,391 downwards.
CAGATTAGGCCAGCAAAGAAAATTTCAACTCAAAAATAACAACCAGAAAATCGTACGAACATCATCATTAATCATTTTTGCAGCATTGTTTCAAAAGATGAAAACTGATAACAAACTTAAGATCAGCAAGTCATGATATTAAAGATAAAATCTTCAGTACTGTTGGCATGGCCACTGCTGCCAGCAGGCATCCATAGCCTCGACAGGGTTTCCATTTAACCCACTCTGACATCTGTATCCTGCCAAGAAGTTCTAGATCAAAATAAAGGACATTAAAGAGGTTTCTTATAATTTTTTGCGGATTTTCATGTACCTGACATTGCGTCGCTGCCAGCGGGCCTGTTCAGTACCAAGACGAAGTTATCTTGGCGCCATGCTTGCATTTACCCGCTGCCAGCAGACCTGTTCAGTATCCTGGCGGGTTTACAAACACTTCCCACAGCTCTTATTAATAATTTTATTTTGTTTTTCTTTTATAGATATAGCTGAGCGGGGTGACGCTGAAAATCTTAATATTTTAACATATTTTTTCAGACCTCATCAGAATTTTTTAGCACTGTCCTTTATTTAGCTCCAGAGATGTTTTATTTATAAAACAACTTCCTACGACAGGCAGACGTCTTTTGAGTCATTCCTTTACGGAAAAGGGACAGCGTAAAAAGATAATAGATGATCATGACAAACTTTGCTTAGAGATTGAAATCAGTAAACTTCTTTCAAACAACAAAATTTTCCAACACAAATATCACTTTCAGCAATATATCATTGATGTTGGTACAAACTTTCAGAAGTTATTTCAGGGGAGAAATTTTCTATCATATTTGTCTGAATAGCTCAGTGTACAGGTATGTATTTTTTTCAAAAAACACAAACTGATAAATTAAAATCAATATCAAAATAGAAAGCAAACGAAAATGCAAACAAAAATGAAATATATATACATAATATACAAGGGTAGTTATCAAGCAAAGTATCTCTTCAGGGCTTGGCCATTCACTGGGTAGGTGTTAAGCTGTCCTTCAAGATTATTCAATCAAAAGGAACTAGGACCCAACTTTTCAGCAATTAAAAATGGTCCAAGCCATAAGTTTTGAAATTTGGTGTGTTCACCCTTTCCTTTGTGTGGTTTGTCCCTCTTCAAGACGAGATCGCCTACTTCAAAATTCCTATCAGAAGCAGAATTAGAATCGAACCAGCTTTTAATCAATTGTTTATGTTGATCTAACTTACTCTTAGCCTGGGCTCTTACTTCTTCCAACTTCATCAAAGCGTTAATCCGGCTTTCTAAAGGGGGACAATCTTCTACTTGGACTTTTTGTGACAACTAAAGCGAAGGGAGTAGGATGTGAGGTGGCAGAATTGCTTCTCTGCCATAAATGAGAAAAAAGGTGGAGTTACCTATAGCGGCTTTGGGTGTTACCCTATCAGCCCACAGTGCATTCAGTAGTGCATTGTGCCAGTTCTTGTGATTTTCAACCACGGCTCTCTTGATAATTTTAATCAAGTTCTTGTTGTTGATTCTACTAAGTCGTTGCCCTGGGGGTAGTAACTAGAAGAATAATTCAGCTTTATTCATTTTTCCAAATCAAACTTGCTCATCTCAAGAGAAGAAAAGTATGAAGCATTATCAAATACTAGACAATCAGGGATGCCGAAACAAGTGATAATATTCGAGTTTAGAAAGTCAATTACCTGACTGGTGTTAACAGTTCTTAGCGCAGCAGCTTCAGACCATCGTGTAAAGTAATATGTGGCTGTCACAATATACTTGTGTTATTGTGAGGATGGAGGGTTAACATGACCTATGATATCAAGGCCCCATTGCTGGAAAGGAGAATCTACTAAAACGGGTTGCAAGGGAAAGGCTGGTTTTTGCAACTGCCCTGATGCTTTCTGACAGACGATACATTTACAAAACAAGGCATGGGCATCCCTAAAAAGCGTGGGCCAGTAGTAACTGACTCTTAAAACCTTATGAGTAGTGGTGTCTCCACCGAAGTGACCACCAGCTTCTCCTGCATGCAACTCAAGCAAGACTTTTTATGCTTTGTCTTTATTGAGACAGCGCATCAATAGGCCGTCAAAATTTTGATGAAACAGTACACTGTTAATTAGATGAAAGGAGTCGGACTTTAGTCTCAACGCTCTTCTCTTGGCGAGATCAAGGTGGAGGGGTGCTTAACCATGTTCAAGACAGAATCTAATATCGTCGTACCAGGGACTAACGAGGTTTTGTGCGCAACAAATCAAACTTTAATCGCTTTGCCCTAGGTTTTCCATATCACTATCTTCTTGTTGTCCAGTTTCTGAATCAACAACCAACTTACACAACCCTTGGCCTCTCACAATCTGTGCTGGAGTAATTTCTATGTCATACTCCTGCAAGGAGGTGATCCAGTTAGCTCTCTTCTCTTCTAACTCTTTCTGCACTAACAAGTTCCTTACAACAGGGTAGGGGACAATGAATTTCGTCCTTGACTTCAAAAGATAGGACCAGAAATGCTTAACTGCTTTGAAAACAGCGTAGGCTTGCCGATCAACCGATGGGTAGTTAAGTTCAGCATCTTTGAAAGAGGAACTCCTAAATGTGATGGGTACTTCATTGTTCTCAGAATTCTTCTGAGTTAGGACAGCGGCATAAGAACGATCAGAGGCAAAAGTATAGAGTGTGAAATCTTGAGAGAAATCAGGGCTCATGAGAGACGGAGCGTCTATTATAGCCTTCTTTATGGCATTAAAAGCTTGATTTTTTGTGGGTCCCCAGTGATATTGGGTGTCTTTCTTAATCAGGTTCTGTAGAGGTCGGACCATTTCGGAGAAGCTGGGGAAAAATATTCTCACGAAGTTAATCTGACCTAAGAAAGACTGCATGGATTTTTTGGATGTAGGTGGGAGAAGTTTAGTGATGAATTGAGTCCTCTCGGGGTCAATAATCATTCCTTCACTAGACACAATGAATCCTAGTAGTTTACCCTATTCTACTGCAAAGATGGGATTTTTGGGGTTCAAGGAGATGCTGTATTTACGACATCGCAGTAGGACGCCTCGTAAGTGAGCTAGATGATCATCTTTGTTTTTAGAATAAACAGTCACATCATCTAAGTAAACTACGACGAAGTGATTGATTAAGCCTCGAAAAGCAATGTCCATCGCTCTCTGAAAGGTAGCACCAGCATTAATCAATCCAAAGGGCATTTTGCGATAAGCATAAGTGCCCCACGGGGTACAGAAGGTAGTTTTGAGTTGGTCTGGTGGAGACATCAGGACTTGGTTGTATCCAGAGAAACCATGTAACAAGGATAGCCTCTTGAAACCAGATACCTGTTGAAGGATCTATTCCATGGGTGGGACAGGATAATTGTCTTTGTCAGACGCTCTATTGAGGTTTCGGAAATCGACGCAAAGTCGAATTTCCCCGTTTTTCTTCCGAACTGGGACAAGGTTGGACACCCATTGAATGTGCCTAACAAGAAAAATTATTTTAGCACTGAGGAGTTTATTAAATTCTTTTTGAACGGTCGGTTCAAGTTTAGGATGCATTTTCCTCAGTTTTTGTTGGAAGGGTAAGGTTTGGGGCTTCATCGGGATGACATGCTGTATGATATTAGGATCGAACGTTTTAAGATTATCATACATCCATGCAAATACATCCTTAAATTCTTTAAACAATTTAACAAATGCAGCTTTTTCTTGTTTAGAACATCCCAAGCCTAAGTTAATGCACTGAGGATTTTCACTAGTTCCTAAGTTCACTTTTTCATAAGACAACGAGGAACTATTGGTTTTACAATTGACCGTATTTTTAAATTTATCTTCAAAATCATAAAACTTTTCTAATCTAACTACGGATTTTGGGATCGATTTTACCATATCCGACAGAGCTTCAGGAGATTTCGGATCAGGTATTACCGTAAAATCATGCAAATTGTCGTCGTGCGTGCGTTCATCTATCACCGTGCCTTGAAAGGTCTCTTCCATGTGCAGAAAGTTAATGATCTTCTGATCATCGTCAAATACTCTCCAGTTTGTGATATTGTCAGGAATAGATGGTCGGAACAATAGCTCAACGGAGAATGCGTTTGGGGATAAGCCTTCTGCAAAAAGAAGTTTAGAGGCTACATTAGCTAGTAGATCTGCTTCAACATTATTTAATCTAGGAATGAAATTTATATTGAAAGCATAAAATTTATTCATTAAACTCCATACCTCAAACTGGTAACTTTTGAGATGCGGGGAAAGATAGTGTATAGAGTCTCTTACCTGCCTAACCACTATTTCAGAGTCGCCAAATACAACCAAGTTTTGAATGTTCATATCCAGAGATTTTATGAGACCTTGCAGTAAAGCCTCATATTCTGCAGTATTGTTAGTACATTCAAATTCTAGTCTACAAGCCATTAATGTCTTGTTACTTGCCGGATCGATAATGATGCAGCTTGCACCAGCTCCTTCTTTAGACTTAGAACTGTCGAAATATAGAGACCAAATTTGGTTTCCATTGGGCTCATGGGACTGTTGCATAGAAGCTGTTGGTTGGATATATGCTACGATCTCGGACTGCTGCTCCAGATTGATAATAGGTGAGACCTCAGCCATGAAATTGTCGAAGAAGGTGTCCATCCCTTGGACTTTAGGTGAATCAGCAAGAGGTGTGTATGGTTCGTTGGGATCGTTCAAATCTGTAACCGTGAACTTGAGGTAGCGTTCGCGGTTCACTTTTATTTTATTGGGCTTACCATTCTCTGGGAGCCATAAGTGAGACCAATCTGTTGCGAAGTAACCATGTAGCTGCTCTGACCAGTCCCTACTTAAAAATAGACCATACACTTCTGGAATATCCACCACAATTATATCAATAACCTGATGAACCTTTGGGTTAGACGATAATCTAATCAATACATTTTTTAGTTCTCCTATAACTTTAACATTTGTCCGATCAAGTTGTATGATTTTTAAAGAAGATGGTTCCACTTCAACGTTAATCTTTTGGAAAACAGACCAAGGCATCACATTGGATGACGCTCCTAAGTCCACCATACAATTATGCACATTTTTGTTGAAAATCTTGAAAGTTAAAAGAAAAGGAGGTACATTCTTGAGAGTACTAAAAGTAGTAGCTTGTGTATTTTTACTCGCAATTTCTAATGCTATTTTATCTACATTATTTACATTATTTACATTATTTACAGGGGTTATAGGAAGGCTTCCTTTATCATGAGGATCAGGATTATTATTAGTGGAAGTCTTCTGTGGAATTTTTCTTTGCACAACCTTCTTACCAATTGAATTACCATTCTTGCCATTCTCTGAAATATTTTGTAACATTTTTTGTAACAAAAATGGAAACTTCAAAAACTCATAAATAGAAATGTTAGCCCTTAATTTTTTAAGATCTTCAACAACATCATAATCTAAGTTAGGGCTGACATTAATCTGTTTAGTTTCTGATGATTTAGATGGTTTTGGAGGTGAAGTTGTAGTGTTCTCGGTAGAAGGCTTATTTGTTGTCTTACTCATAGTGTTATAAGGATGAACAGTGTCGAAGTTAGCTTGAAAGATGTTGTCCAAGATGTGTCCAAAGATGTTTGGAGAAGACTCATCTTCTTGAATTGTTTCCCGTTCAACTTCCTCCTGAGGAGTCTCAGGGGGCATCAAGTTATCCTGGGCTTCTAGAATTATTTGAAGGGCACATTGAAAACTTTCTAGATTTAGGCCTTCGGGGTTTGGATTAGGTCGGTTGGTAGGAAAAGGCTTTCGGAAAGGAGGTTTGTAGGGTCCTTTACTCGAGGAAGCTTCTTTAGTTGACCTTTTTAAGTCTATAACTTGATTAGACATTTTTTGAACAACTTTAGTTAGGTTTTCCAAATCAAAGTTTTCAGGTTGTGTTTTACTTTGTGAAGGTCTGGGGAGAATTTCAATCTTCTTTTTGGAAGAAGAACTAGTTTCAGTTTCGTTGCTAGAAGAGTCCTTAAGACTAAGTATGTCTTTTTCAATCTGACTAGCCTCCTCGAAGGCTTCTAACAACGTGTCCTTTTTAGATCGTTTAAGCCAAATAGATATGCTTTGATGAAAAGCTTTAGTGTAATAAGCTATTATAAGACTCTCTGCAGGCATAGAATCTGTTGGGATTCGATTTTTAAGCGTTAAGAATCTTTGATTAAAATATTTAACTTTTTCTTTTGGGTTCATTTTTAAGCTTGAAAGGTCCATGACTAAGACTTCCAGAGGCTTACCGTCTTCGAACTTTTCCAAAAAGCATGACTCAAACTTTTCCCAAGACACGATGGTATGGGGCTGTTGGGAAAAGTACCATGTTGATGCATTACCCTCAAAAGTATAAGGGAACAACCTACAGACAACGTCTTCATGTTCAACATTGCGGAGTCTAATGGCTAACATAAATTTTTTGATATGATCTCCAGCTATTTGTTTTGAATCAATATCAAACTTGGGAAGCCACTTCTCCGGGTGCTTAGGTAAAGGGTGCTAGGCTCCAGGTACAGCTACAGCATCCTGGTCCAACCAGGGTCTAGCAGGGTTGTTATGATTTTCCATTGGGGTAGTGGGTGTGGAAGGTTGAGAAGGTGAATTGCCTTTGTCTGAAGAGGAATCTCCTCCAGAAGAGGAAGGAGATGAGGGAGGTGGTGAAGGAGGTATCCCAGATCCTCTTGCAGAAGGATTTAAGTTTGGATCTGTAGGATTCATAGTGAGGTTAGTGTCACCTAATTGTTCTCTGATATCAGAGAAATCCAAAGTTTTACCCCACGGACGGTTTGGTTGCCGAAGACGAGCTAAGGAACTATGTGTTTTAATAAGAGATTGGCGGACAATCTCTTGTATGTCACCACCTGTAGGATTAGGGGTTGCTGGCTCAACTGTGATCTGTGGATCTTTGGTTGAAGTAGTTGTTGTTTGAAGGGAAATAGTATCATGTGAATGACTTCTAGTCACTATAGGTGAGCGATTAGGGCATGGAGGAGTCTTACGACCGCCTCGTGCCATTAATTAAGTTCAAGCCCTCCTTCTAGCGCCATTTGTTAACAGGCGAAATTGACCATCCGTCAACTAAGAGATTTAAACCCGTCAGGGGGGTTCATTCCAAACGGCTTGGGTTATTAGACAACCCCGGACCGGTTCCACTCTCTCATTTGACGGACAATCAATTTCACCCGTCAACAGAGACTGGATATGGAAGTGAGTAATACTACTTCTAAGGGGATTCCTCATACTCACATCCCGACCATGGGTGGAGGGGGAGTCATACCTCCTCCCCCACCTTCACCTACAAGGAGCACCTCTGGTCAGACACCTATCACTTATGGTAGTGGCACAGTCTCTTCCATGACTTTGACCAATGTTATTACTTCTTCAATGCATAATATGTTTGTCGGTCCTTTCACATATGGGATGTCGGGTTTTGATTCAATCTTGACTTTAACTTACTCTACTTTATAGACCGTTAGTCTGGGGGAATGGATTTCTAATGCTTCCTTACAAGGATTCCTCGAGGGAAATTCTGCCCCATACAATGCAGTTCCTTATGGTGGGGGTCATATCCATCCTTCATCCCCTTCACTCGAAGGTGCTTTTCAGCAACCATCTGAGCCTAGAGCCAGTTATACTTTTTTAAGTGGAGAGATTCAATGGCCTTGATCCTTTATGACTCTGGTTGGGTATATTATTTTCTCGTTATTTGGTGCATTTGGAAATAACGCTTTCTTGTTGTCCAAGTTTTCATCAGGGGGAAACCCATTTCTTAATCAACCTAACCCTATGCGAGTCTTTGTTCCTTCACGAAGAGTGATGAAAGGAGACTTCTCCTCTCAAGGTATTGGAAATCCATGGCAGGGTTCTATACCTTTGCAAGGGATGTCGATCGAGGGCATAAATCTGCAAGGGATACTGATCAGGGGCAACCCCTCCAATGCTCAGTGGAACCCCGGGAAAGGTCCAGTTCCTATGCTAGGAGGATCAATTGGGGGAAACCTCGACCAAGATTTTTGGAATACCATGCAGGCATAAATCCCTACCCAAGGTATTTCATCAAATTATTCGAATTTGTTGACGATGTATACTTGCACAAAAACCCCTTTTACTGGCCAAGGAAACCCTGGTGTTTACCAAAACCTTGGTCAGCATGTAAGATTTTCTAGGAAACCTGGTGCCAGCCAAAATCCAGGTTCTTCTTTTCCTTTAAATCCTCCATAACCTAGGTTACCCTTTATGGAAACTCTTCACCTGCCAGACTTTTCGAAGTTGTTAAACAATCATATTTGTCATGATCCACATTGGCCTCCTATGTCAATTAAGTTTCCATCATACATACCAAAATTTGAAGGCAAGTGTTGGTTGCTTATCTGAATTATACCTTTAACATAATTCGACCCAGGTTCAGTTCTACTAGGGATCCAACAAAGCCTCTAAAACTATCGGCCCTTCTGGTAAGCCAGAAGGCAACAAAGTACATAGAATGCACTGTGCAATCTCACTTGAGATAGTCTTAATGGGTGACTGCAATACTCAAGTGCTTGTAGTCCAGGACTGAGTGAGGATTTGTGACTTGCGTGCTACGACTTCTATCTAATTATTAAAGAAATATATTGTCATTATCATTCGTGCATGTAATGCAACTAGATCCATTGATTCATTCCTACATAATTCTAACATTTACTCATAAACAGCAAAATCAAAGCAAACATCCATTCACATAAAAAGGGTTTTACCGTGGTTCACCCACTCCTAGGCTACGTCCACAAAGATCTGTCTCTTAAGATATTTTATTATGGTTCTTTCATATATGGTTCCGCGCGCACTACAACTATGTTCATACATTCATAAAATAGACTCCTCGACCTTTATGAGATTGACTAGATCACACTAAGATCCTCAGCCTATGATCTAAACCTCAAAGTCTAGTTCCTATTCTCTCCTACAACCCAACAAAATACAAAAAGGTATCAAATTATAGTCATGTTATCAGTCTATTACTCTATCTCACTCGAGTAACACATAACAAAACACATCCTTGTTAACTACAACTCCTAGGTATCTATTTATATCCATTCATGTCTCATCAGCCATTACAATGTATTAGGAAAACCTTAACCCTAGTATCGTTAGGTCTTCCATGCATGCGTGCATGCTTCTTTTCCTTCCATTTGTCGCTTTCCTCTTGCATGCCTTTCTTCCCAAAATAACCTTTCTTTCTGATTCGACCTGCTTCCAACAGATCCCCAACAATGACATGTGGCTCGTCCCAAGCCACCTAACCCTTGTGTTCTTCATCGATCTCTCTTCAAATCGCTTGGAACCTCTCTGTGAGCTTTGTTTCTTGTGTTTGGGCCTGCACGGTCTTCTCCTTGAATGCTTCCAATACTTGCACTGCAATCTCATTGTTGACCAGCCTTGCGCATTCTGCTGGGTTTGTACCATATTCATTTTGGCTTCGTCCTCCTATGCAATGGCCTTTGCTTCTCGCTCCTGGAGTAGTTCCATTTTATCCTGGTGATCCTTTTTCTATGTCTACACAGTTATGAGTTATTCCTGCAGTTTCTTCATGTCTTGCGCTCCTTTGACGCGCTTTGTGATCAACATTGTCTTCTTCCTCTGATTGAGGTCTTGGATAGTTGCACCTATCCTTTTTCCTTCCTGGTCCCACTACTAGACCTATTGATCCTCTTCCATATTCGTCCAGAGGTGTGTTAATTTCTCGAACAAGTTGGTTGCCACGTGGACTTGTCACTCTATCTCCTTTATCTATGTTGTTGCCTCATACTTCCTTTGCTCCTTCACAGCTGGTGGAGTGGTGGGTGGGAGCTACTCCCAGAGATGATCGATCTCCTGTTGGTATTGATCGATTGTCTGCACAATCTGATCAATCTTCTCTGTCACCATGAGTTCGGTCGTCTGCACGTTCTTTGGGATTTTCTCATAGGCTATGGCCAATTTCTATTCTATTCCATTCATGCATTCCTTCTCCTCTTTGGTCTCGAGATTAGCTTGTTCAAGTACCAATTCTAGATCTTCCCGATTATCCTTTATCTGTTTCAATTCCATTGTATTTGTGTGTGTGCAAGATTGTACCTCATGTGTAACGTTGACTTGTAGTTTATACAATGTCTTGGTTGGTATCAGCGTCAATACCAACTTTAGTTGAGCCAATTCCTTGAGGGGTGTCTACCCCATGATTTTTTCCATGCACAACATGCTAGGTGTGACGTGAAATGTTGAGCTCAGTTGTTCTATTGTCTGGATACTGTCATGCTCACTTGATCCATATTCCCCTCCTGACTGTGATGCTTATGGGATCATTTCTACGTTGTTGTCAGTTGCCTGCACTCCTCTGAGTTGCATGAGGATTTGTCACATGTGTTCTAGCTCTTCCTCAATTATGTCCCATTGGTGCACAACATTCTCAAAATCCTCGACTGTGCGGTCTTGGATCATTTGGCACACCATGTCTACATCATCCTTAGTGACTGTGTATTCTAGGGGAATTATGTTTACCTTCGCCTTCTTGCGCACACCCTCTATCTGGGTGATTGGCCTCTTCGTCTGGCCTTTCTCTTATGAAGTAGCACTTGATGTAGCTCCCTTTATTGCCTTGTGCTGTTTCTATTGTACTTGTGGTGCATGTGTGTTGTTATTCTTCCCCGTTTGGACGCATGTCTTGGATGTCACCCCTTTCTTTTGTTGTTCCTTATTCTAGCATGTCCTCGTTTTCTTGGTCATTGTTAGCTCCTCACCATGTGTGTTCCCATCTTACATCCTCATCATGTGTGTGTTTTTGTCTTACCTCCTCCTCCTCTATCTCTGTGGGTATTTCTCGAATGAGAACTGGAATCCTCCAGTCATCTTCCCAATCCTTAATGGCCATCTCTATGTAAGACTCCATGATGCAGTAGTGCAGTTGTAGCCATTGATTTTTGGGATGTTTCCATTCCTGGATCCACATCTCATGTCTACTAGCTTTGAATTTGGCTATGCCCTGATACTGTGTGATTTCTTCCAGTGTTACCCTCCAAGTTTCGGTGATGTTTTCATGTATGTCACTAAGATAGCCTTTGAATATAGTTTCATTCTCTTTTTTTTTTTTGGAGTCTGAAGTGGATTCGAGTGATAACTATCACGCTCTGTGGAAAGGTTTGGGTCTAGTGGAGAAAAATGAATACTTTAGCTCCTTCCATCCAATCACAGCTACTAGGATGAGTATCCATGAATAATGAAATTTTGTCCCCAAATTCTACGCATCCTTCCAGTCATCTAGGAACCAATTCAAAAAATAAGGGGTCGAGTTGAGTGTGGTGCCCTCGGCACACTGTGATGCATCTGCGATAACCCCAACCGAGACTTCTTCCTTGTGGAATTTCCTGAGCATCTTGCATGCCATAATTTTTGTGGTCATTCTTTTCGCGATGTCACTAATACGTTTGATGATAATTCCACGTGACCCCATTTCAGTGCCATATTTCTTCTTCATTTCCTTGGCTAGTTCTTTCTCTTTGGTTTTTTCCTCAAGGAACTACACGGGATCCTCACCCTGTGATGGTAGCCCTGTGATGTGTGTAATGAGCTCTATGTTATGGAGATGAGTTGGTCCATCCATAGATATCTTCCATGTGTAACTTCCATTAGCTGCTTGACATAATTGTTTGCGTACTAGCCCCTCCCAAAGTGTGGTAGATATAAAAGGCCTAGAATCCCATTTTTGGCCAGTCCAACTACCCACTAGACTGGTTGATTAATTGGTTCACCAAAGGTTCCTATACCTATAGTCGATAGGTAGACTTGCTTAGCAAACTCTGGGAACTTGTCCGTATTCGTCACATCATGGTCTGGGTACCTCAATTTCTCTACGTGGCCTAACAAATTCCCTAGTACACGTACCCCTTCTGGAATGTTGTTATAACCCTAAATTTCTCTACATATGCATACCTGGCCTTTGGCCCTCTTACTTTCATTTTTTTCCAAGCCATCACTGAGTTGTTCTTCTAAAAAACCCATTTTTTGAAGATGTACATGCCCTGCACAAATATTGCTCTCTTACATACACTTGTTGCACCACTACAGCCCCCGTATGTACGCATGCTACACCACTACAGCTCCCGTATACTTGCAAAAGTTGCAAAAAATAAAAAGTTGCAAGGAATTTGTTGAGATTACAAGCTATTGGGTAGTTTCCCAACTAATCCACCGCCTATAGCCCATGACTGAACTGAATAACCATCCTTTTGTTACATAAAAGGAGGTGTTGGGGTCTCATTCCACATCTAGACACAAGAACAGTGAAACTCTTCCCGTTTCACATCCCCACCTTGCTCCAAGTAATTGCAGCCCTTCTGTGAGAATTGCCTCAAAATTCCTCAATTTTCCCTTCTTCCTCCATGTTGGTTGTGGAGCCTGATTATCTTCCTGATTTAGAGGTCTTTTACTTTCAGTCGTGTTTATACCCTAGAAGTATGTACACTCTTCCATGCGTAGGAGTGCAGAGGGGGGGTACCCCCTCTGCGGGGTCCGGGGAGGCTATCCCCCCGGCTGGGGGGTATGGGGGCAAGTAGGCCCCCAGTAGGGGTTTGGGGGCGAAGCCCCCAAAGAAAAAATTTTCTTGTAAAAGCATATTGTAATTTCATTGTAAATCTGGACCGTTCATTATAAGGTCGCAGATCTAACGATAGAGATTATGTTAGGGTTTTTTTTCCCTAGAAGGAAACCCTCTTTTATGAGGGAAATGTATTGCGGCTATGTATGTGGGCGAGTATTGTATTCTGAGAGAGGAGACTGTGAGAGAAAGAAGAGGAAGTTACAGTGGATTTTTCTATAGGTTGTATCCCTTCATTTTGTTGGATAATAATACAGAAAGGACCTAGCAATTTCTATGGTGGACGTAGCCCACACTGAGTGAACCACGTAAATCTGTGTCTCTCTTGTATTGTGTATCTTATGTGTTTTTTTTCCGCATTTGTTTTATTTTATTGCTCCTCGGTCCTTTTTTTCTAACAACTGGTATCAGAGCATAAGGTAACTCACAAGAAAAGAGGGTTCTTGGTTCGAGTGGGAGAAATGTCGGAAGATGGAAAGTTTAGGGTCGAGAAATTTAATGGCCAAAACTACTAGTTATGGAAGATGCAGATGGAAGATTATTTATATCAGAAGGATCTATTCCTACCATTGAGCGGAGTAGCAAAGAAGCCAATGGCCATGAAGGATGAAGAATGGGAGATTCTTGAAAGAAAGGCTCTAGGAACGATACGACTGAGCCTGGCAGCATCGATGGATTTCAATATCTTGAAAGAAAACACAACGAAGGGTTTGATGGACACATTGGCCAAATTGTATGAAAAACCCTCGGCCTCCAATAAGGTATTTCTAATGAAGAGATTATTTAATATGAAGATGTCGGAAGGTGGGTCTATTGCAGATCATTTAAATGAATTTA
>JZKD02S2297326.1:47951-58617 GCA_000966675.3 Picea glauca | reverse complement strand
GGAGCACCACAGGGTATGTTTTTACTATAGGTGGAACAGCAGTAAGTTGGATTTCGAAACTGCAAAAGGTTGTTTCACTTTCAACAACAGAGGCAGAGTATGTTGCTGCTACAGAAGCTAGTAAAGAGATGATTTTGTTACAAAGGTTTATGAAGGAATTGGGAAAGAAGCAGGAGAACCGCAGGTTGTACTGTGACAGTTAGAGTGTCATTCACCTTGCAAATAACTCAGTATTTCATTCGAAGACTAAGCATATATAGTTGAGGTACCACTTCATACGATCTGCCTTGGAAGATGGACAATTAAAGCTAGAAAAGATACACACTAGCCAGAATCCTGCAGACATGTTAACAAAGGGAGTAATCAGGGAGAAACTGAGTTCTCGCTTAGTTTCAGTTGGTCTTCAAGAATGAAGATGAAGATGAGAAATTTGTCAGGTCCAAGAAGGTTCAGAGTCCAACATATACAGCAGCGGTGGAGTTGTTGAGATCAGTCTCCAAGTGGGAGATTGTTGGTTGTGGAGCCTGATTATCTTCTTGATTTAGAGGTCTTTTACTTTTAGCCGTGTTTACACCCCAAAAGTATGTACACTCTTCCATGCGGGGGAGTGCAGAGGGGGGGTACCCCCTTTGCGGGGTACAAGGGGGCTATCCCCCTGGCTAGGGGCTCTGGGGGCAAGTGGGCCCCCAGCAGGGGTTCGGGGGTGAAGCCCCCGAAGAAAAAATTGCCTTGTAAAAGCATATTGTAATTTCATTGTAAATCTGGACCGTTCATTATAAGGTCGTAGATATAAAAATAGAGATTATGTTAGGGTTTTTCTTCCCTAGAAGGCAACCCTCTTTTATGATGGAAATGTAATGCGGCTATGTATGTGGGCGAGTATTGTATTCTGAGAGAGGAGTCTCTGAGAGAAAGAAGAGGAAGTTGCAGTGGGTTTTGCTGTAGGTTGTATCCCTTCATTTTGCTGGATAATAATAAAGAAAGGACCTGGAAATTTCTCTGGTGGACGTAGCCCACACTGGATGAACCACGTAAATATGTGTCTCTCTTGTATTTTGTATCTTCTGTGTTTTGTTTCTGCATTTGTTTTATTTTATTTCTCCTCGGTCCTGTTTTTCTAACACTCCATCAGAAACCCATTAACTTCCCAAGAAGAGATATGAAGGTTGAGAGGAGAAGCCATACAAAGGTGCACTTGTATCTTGGTGAAGAGGAGCCCGAACTAGGTTCGTGGAGCAGTAGTTGGCTTTGGTTGTAAAAGTTATAATCATTGAATTATCAATAAAAGAAGTACTTTTCCTGTCCCAAATCATGGCGTATTGAATGTTTTTAATGGTTTATGTTTTGATATTCTAACGTCTAACCCTAATTTGTATATGAATTGCATGCTTGTAGCTTTATGTTTGTCTATCTTTGAATGTAGGCCAGCCTTGGGAGGAGGCGTGCAGACAGTGAAGCTTTCAAGCGCGAGAGGATCATCATTGGACGCGAAGTAGAGGTATAGTTACCCAACCCTTCTCATCTTTTCTTTTCTTTTATGAATCTTGGGTATGTTTGGGGTAGTTAGAGAAGTAGTTGAATTTTAGATGGTTGTTGATCTCCCTACATTGTAAAACCTGGTGAAGTCATAGGGGGGTTTTTCCCGCTAGTATAACTGGCGACCATACTGGGGAATCCTTTAGGGTTTTAGGGGATTTTTTGGGTGTCTGATTGGTTTTTGTACCCTTCGAGTTTTCGTTGAGTCTGCTAAATCTTTTAAGGGATTATGGTCACCTATTGGTGCCATACCAGTTCTCACTGCCCCGTCAGTCAGTTTGTTTTATTTCTTTTTTGAGGAAATACAAAGGTGTATGCACCCTACAGTGGGTCAGCCTGCGTACATACGTGCCTTATCTAGTAAACAACCCGCGTACATACGTGCCTTTTCTAGTAAACAACTTGCGTACATACGCAGGTTGTTGAAACAATAGTAGTGTACCTGGTTCAAGAAATTGTTTTTGAAAAAGAGGTAGCCAACCTCTTTCATGATTGAGGTTTATACTTCTTAGGGTTTCTTGAAAGAGTTCAGAGTCTCTGTTTTTACAGCCATAGCCCAGGTTTGGATTTCACTTTACTTGTCCTTTTGATTTTCTTGTGTTTCCTAACATTTTTAGCTTATTTTTAGCTTGGATTTTAAGAAAAATGGCTTTCATTCATTAGTTTCTTTTAGCATATTTTGTTACTTCTTCTTTGATTGGAAGAAAATACAAAAACAAAACACTTAGTTTTTTAGCTCTCTTTCTTTCTTTGCATTTTCTTTGCATTTTTATTTGAAAAAGAAAAAGAAATTAGCATAGTGTTGTGTTTTCTTCTCATCTTGAAAAAATTTCAAAAGAAAAATAAGAAATATAATACTTCTTTGCTAGTGTTCTTATAAGTTTCATTTTTCACAAGATTCTTAACAACATCAATTGCACTACCACACCCTTTTTGAGTAAATTAAGCCATTAAAAAGAACACTAAATATAAAATTAACTAGACTTTTTATTTGTAGGGTCAACCAACTAGTTTAGGGTTAGGGCCTTGAATTAGGTTGGAGAGGAAACTCTTCAAGGATTTTAAACAGACATCGGAGTCAGAGCTAGGGAGTGTAAAATTCCAGTGACGTGAAAGTTATCCAGTACCCCCCTCTAACACATGAGCTAAACATGAGGTCACGTGAGGAAAGGCAGTGGAGATAACCCCTCCAAAGCTAGACTAAACGTAGTGGGGAATGCATATTGAGGATCTGTCATGGGATACTATCGCTCGCATTTTCCTACGAATCTTCGTGGACCTCGAATCCGTTCGATATCCTCAGTCGTCTTCCGGACCACTTTATTTCAATACCCTCAGTAGGTTTTGGACTTTTTATCCTGCTCATTGCGGTCCACCTGACTGTCGACTGTACCCGCCTGGTGATTGTTCGTGAAATGGAAACTTAGTTTCCTTTATTATAGGGACTTACACAGGTGACTGCGGGGGTATACCGTGGTACCTAGGGAAGATGTTGACTCACACTTTGCAGAGTATACCCAGAGGGTGCTTCCATGTTCAAGTTGCACTTGCACTAGTTAGTTGCTCTAGTGTTGGATGGAGTAACTATCCTTCCTACTAGATAGTCGTCTTCTTGATCTGCCTTTTAGAAATTTTTAGTGTGTTCACTCATGTTTTCCTTCTCGAGACATGGTCTCGACAATTGATCTGTTGGTTTATCTAATGGGGGCATGGGATCCCTTGCTTCCCCCTCTTGGTACAAGTGATATCGTCGGGATTACTTGAGAAAAGAATCCCTCTAGAGTCTTCTTTAAGCCCTTTTCAGACTCTCTAAACATGGAAATATTGTAGAGCAATTTTGTTTCCCTTCACGCTTGCCAAACTCAAATTTGAAGGCACATCTGCCTGACGGTAGTTTACCCCTTTTTTGGTCTAGATGGTCCATTGTACGAACAAAGGTATACTCTAGGGACTTCGGTTCGCTAGAAGAGTATTCTCAAATACAAGTTTAACCCTTTTTCGAGCCCGAGAGACTAAATTTACGAAAAAGGAACATTCTCCTTAGTTTTTGTTTATCACTTTTTCAGGCGTTGGAGATTACTTATGAAAAAGGAACCCCCATTGGGTCCATAGTTAAGCTCTTTTCAGAATCCCTAAAATTGAAAAGATCGTTGAGTGAACTTGTTCCTTCACACTCGTTAAATTGGTACAAAAGAACATCTACTGGCATGAGTTTACCCTTTTTTCTGGCCTGTGGATTATGAAGGAAAAAGGTACACCTCGGGAAATTCGTCTCACCAGGAGAGTTCTCCTTAGTAAATTTTATACTTTTTCAGGCTAAGGAGATTAAATCCAGAAAAAGGTAGTGAGTCCATTGTTAAGCTCTTTTCAAACTCCTTAAAATTGAAAAGATTTTTGAGTGATCTTGTCTTTGTCACACTCGTTAAAATGATTTTGAATAGATGTCTTTTCGGTGCTAGTTTACCCCTTTTTTGAACTGAATAGACTATATCCAAAAATGGTACCCCTTTGAGTCTTATTTTACATTTTTTCGAACTCTCTAAACGTGAAAAAAATACCGAGCTTACCTTCTCTGGGCTCGTTCAAAATTACATTGAAGGGGGATTCACTATGTCTTGATAATCACATTTGCATCTGTGCATCTTTGGCTTAATGTCGGCTCCATGTTGCTCTCAACTGAAACTTTGAAGCATGCCTTATATGCAAGCCTTGTATCACTTTTCCTTTGCGATCTGACACCTTGACCCATGGAGGAATTTTCCCCGAGTGTCCTTTTCCTGCACATGTCTCCTTAATATGAAAATTAGTGTGTTCCTTGCACCCAGAACTAGTATGCTTGTGACACTCATTCCTCCTTTTTAATGTAGCATTCTTTTATTCTTTTTCAATCTCTTTAAAAAATTGAAAAAGTCAAAAAAATTAGAAAAAAAAACAAAAAGAGGGGACGGGAAATATATATTCTTTTTTTGGCAGCACAATGAGTCGCCCTTGGAAAAAGCGCATCCTTATGTTTGGTTACTTTTCCAAACATATGGAGGTTTGAGTTGCCTCCTGCATCGTGAACTTATATCAATGTCATGTTGCCTCAGTCAGATCATCAATCGTGCTTTTGTCCAAGGGAAGTTTCACCCAACCTAAGTCAGCCTTTCTGCAGTTTGTCTCTTGACCTCATGCCCAACCATCCCAAAAGTTCAATCAAGTCCTTGTTCGAAATCAATGTAGTTCTCTACCTAATCATTGAGATCCTCTTGTATTTTCTCGATGAGTTGTCGAAGACCTCTGGGTAGTGAATTCATACACTCACATTGCACTCCTACCCAAGTTTTGAAGATCTTGAAGTTGTTTCTTGAGCTATGAAGACCTCATCTCCATCCATCATGAGTTGTTGGCTTCTTGAAGATGGATACTATACTTCTATATCTCTGATTTTGAGATGTAGATCCGATGTGTATTTCTCATGGATACACTTTATATAGTTATATGACATGGATTTGTAGTGTATTTGATTGGAAGTCATGATTTATTTCATACTGAACATGGGTATGCTCACCTCGAAGAGACAATTGTTATTTTTGTAGATGGCACCTCCCGAACTATGGTCCCGGGCTCACTGGTTTCGTACATTGGTGAAGATTTTGTAATGTATTTTGGCCATTAGATGCTCTTATTACCTCACATTAGGGGGCATTTGTTTTAACCCTAAATTTCTCTACATATGCATACCTGGCCTTTGGCCCTCTTACTTGCATTTTTTTCCAAGCCATCACTGAGTTTCTCTTCTCAAAATCCCATTTTTTAAAGATGCACACACCCTGCACCAATACTGACCATGTACATATGCTTGTTTCACCACTACATCCTGTGTGCGTATGCATGTTGCACCACTACAACCCGCGTATACTTGTAAAATTTGCAAAAAATAAAAAGTTGCAAGGAATTCATTGAGATTATGGGCTATTGGGTAGTTTCCCAACTAATCCACCACCTATAGCCTGTCACCCAACCGAATAACCATCATTTTGTCATATAAAAGGAGGTGTTGGGGTATCATTCCACATCTATACATAATAACAGTGAAACTCTACCCATTTCACATCCCCTCTTTGCCCCAAGTAATTGCATCCCTTTTGTGAGAATTACCTCAAAATTCCCCAATTTGCCCTTCTTCCTCCATCAGACACCCATTCACTTCCCAAGAAGAGATCTGAAGGTTGAGAGGAGAAGCCATACAAAGGTGAGATTAGAGCTTGGTGAAGAGGAGACCAGACCAAGTTCGTGGAGAAATAATCGGCTTTGGTTGTAAAAGGTATAATCATTGAATTATCAATAAAATAAGTTATTTTCATGTCCCAAATCATGGCATATTGAATGTTTTTAATGGTTTATGTTTTGATATTCTAACGTCTAACCCTAAATTGTATATGAATTGCATGCTTGTAGCTTTATTTTTGTTTGTCTTTGAATGCAGGCCAACCTTGGGAGGAGTTGTGCATTCACTGAAGCTTTCGAGCGTGAGAAGATCATCATCGAGCGTAGAGTAGAGGTATAGTTACCCAATCCTTCTCATATTTGCTTTTCTTGTATGAGTCTCGGGTATGTTTGGGGTAGTTAGAGAAGTAGTTGAATTTTAGACAGTCGTTGATTTTCCTACATTGTAAGCCCTAGTGTATTCATAGGGGAGGTTTTCCCACTATCAAATGTGTGGAAAGACAATGGTTGTGGCCGGTTTCCTGCACGGTGACCTAGGTACCATCTACTTGTCCTTTCACTGTGGTGGATGGCTCGAGGTTCTAGCCTCCATTTTTATTTCTTCAACATACTCCTATGTTCATCCTATGACATATTCCACTGCTACCTCATGTGGTTGTTCTAATGTGGTTGTCTATGATCCCTCTGGCGTAACCATTTCTTCTTGGTTTGGATCCGTCCCATTGACTCTTGGGGCTTCTTAGGGATTTTCTAGGTGCCCTAGGTTTCCTGTGTCCTCAGTTGGTTGTCCCTGTTCTTATTATGGCGTATCAATGTCCATACCCATTGGTTTTGTCTGCGGGGTTTCCTCTACAATGGGTGTGAGGATTTCTGGTATTGTATCTGACGACAGTATTTCGTCCACATTGAAGACTTTTGGGAGCTGAGATGGTTGTTGTTCGCTTCCCTGTGGTTTCGATTGTGCTATGGTACTGCTTCGGGGTCGTCTGTTAGTCTGACTCGATTCTCCCTATTTGGGTGGTGCCATGGTGGTAAATTTTTCGTTCACCGAGCTCAGTGGCCTCTGCAAACTTCACTCTTTGCTCTGTATGCTCTATCACTTTGTGCCTTTCCCGATTTCGCAATCACCTTTCTACTCCTGCATCCTTGCTTCGTATTGGCGTCATGTGAAGCTTGTCGGAGATGTTACCACGATTATGCTTTAAATGAATCATCGATTCCCTCATGTTTTTCATTGATTTCCCTTTTCATCTCCAGTTGGCACGATTAATGCAGCATCCCATCAGTCATTTCTAGCATTCCATTCTGATAGTCGTTGTCAATTGGCGCTTCTTTTGTCGTATCCGATGTTCCCTCTCGTTTCCTCTTTGTAGTGATCATTGGCCTTGTTTCCATAGGGATAGTGTTGCCGAGCATCCTTTCTCCTTCTACTTTCGGTGCATTGTGCCTCTATTTTTACCTTTTCATGTCCTGCACTGTATCTCTTTTTTTTTCTTTTTTTTTTCTACTGCATGGTGACTTTCAAGTTGTGGGTGGTCGACTGTGCTCATATAGCTTCACTCAGCTCCCATTGATCATCCCTCTGATTTCTGTGCCTCCCAAGTCCTTCAACTGTACAACACCCCCATCTGTGAGAGTTTTTACTTTGTATGGTCCTAACCAGTGCATTCTGATTTTTCTTGGATGCTGAAGGGATTTCATGTCATACATCAACACTAAGTCTCATTCGTTGAAAGTTTTCCTCTTGATATGTTTGTCATCCCAATATTTGTCCCTTGCTTTTTGATATTCTTGGTGGAACCCTGCTAGGATCCTATCTTCCTCCATAATAACCAATTGATTCATCATGTCCTGTACTGTGCCTCGTTCTGTCATGTTCGTAATTGTTGCTATGCATAGACTGGGTACCAAAAATTCTAATGGAACCACTGCTTCTTTTCCATATACCAGTCTAAATGGCATGTGTCATGTCAACTTCTTGCATGTGGTCTTGTATTCCCACAATACTGATGGTATTTTTAGGTCCCAATCATCCCTATTAATGTTACAAATTTTCATCAGTGCATTTTCAAGGATTTTGTTAAAGGTGTTATCACTGGAAGTCACCTCTGGATTGCAGCAGAGGTAAGCCCAATACCCATTAGTTTGTATGTCACAGTGAATAGTTTTATAGGGTGGTCTAATGGATGCAGTCTCAATATTATACCACTTTAACTCAGAAAACTGGGCTTGAATGCATAGGCAAGTAAGGTCTCAATCTAACTTTAGTCAGTAAGTTGTAATAGGGGTGAGTAGGGGGAAGAACTTAAGGAAAATGAAAAGGCCTACTATGGACATCCAATCTTCCAGCATCCTAAGGAGGAAAAACTCAGAAGGAAAGATCTTCTTGGTTCATAGTTTCAAGGAACTGAATGATTATTATTGAACTGAAATCAAACATGCATCACAATTTAATAACAACAATCTGATTGGATCATCCATGTCTAATTCATTCATCATTAGGGGAAAAACAATCGGAAGAAACTGATTAAAATTGGTCGTGATGCTACTGTGATCAAACCTACATCACAAGAACATAACTACCCTTGACTGGATCATCCATGCCCGAGTGTCTTAACACAACTGTTACAGAGATATGGAAGGAAACTGACTTTCATTAAACAAGAAGTCTCAAATATGTCCATAACTAGAGAACTAGAGGCTTCATTAAAACTTTACAAAACGGGAGCCTAGCTCAACCATTGACCCTAACAAAATATGAGGAAGACTCCTATATACTCATAGAAAAACTACAAAAGCATGCTCGAGTCTCTGCATTGAAGGAATTACATCTGCATGCTTTCTCATAGGCTAGGCATGCAGTCTCCTATCATAAGCAAGCTCTTTTCAGACACAATCGTGTTTCATGAAGGTTCTGCATTTGAGCTGACTTGCTGACACTCCTTTCTCGGGCTTTCCATTTATGGTGGAAACGATGTTCAACCACCACCAACTAACTTCAATAATTGATTCATTAGGATCGAGAAGGCCCAAGTCTTCACTGCACCTGTGGAATCTGTCATCCTTTTCATTCTACCATCTGGATCTAAGTCAGATGCTCGAGAGGAGTCCTGACAACGGACACATAAATGACCAAGTGGACAACGTGGATGGGGAGAGGAAGATGAGGATAGCATAGGGGTCACATAGGATATAGATGAGGTGTAATGGGATGGAGGTGATGTGAAGTGAGGTGGCACAGTTGGTGGGAGATGAGAAGGGGAGATACGACAGGTGGGACAGTAAGTGAAGGACAGGTGTGAGTGAGAAAATGTTATAGGGGAGTGGGGGATGTGATGGACAGAGGAGAGAGATGTAGTGGGGGACAGTTGTCAGTGGGAAAGAGTGGCCACTTGTTGACCCAGGATAGGGACTTACAAGAACATGCGCATATTGAGACTGCAAAAAGCAGTTTGATTCTTCACCGCTTTCGGGCCCGATGTGTGTCTCTGACTGACACGTAGCGCCTCCACAAAACCATGGTTTCAAACCCATCTCACCCTACAATTTTTATCGTCTGTGCATGTTGGGGCCTCGATATTATCAACCGTTGTCGATATGGAATGCTCAGATCTTAGCCACCTAGATCTATGCACCTCTTAGCTCAGCATGCCATTTGGTTACATCGACCCCAACGAACTTAGGATAAGATCCATTTAGTGGGTTTTTATCCCTTTTCTTCGCCTTTTGTCACCTAGAGGCCAAAACCAAAGGAAAAATATCCCCCCTGCACAAAAATGTGATAACATTAGGATCCATGGAGGATAGAGTCCTCCCTATGAGGCTCTAAGATGTCCTTTGCAGCTCCAGTCGCCTTCTGTTGAGTTGTGGAGTCACCCATAAAACCAGAAACAAAAAATAACAACAATATTTACAAAGACATGGGAGCCACTTTATGGCTCAAATAAATAACTTCTTCAGAAAATGCCCATTTACAGGGCCACCAAAAACTTCATCCCACTCCATATTTTGCAACTTATAAGTTTTGTTTGGAAATTCTTCAGAAATATTGAAGGGACCGATCCAAAGGGCCTAAAATTTTCCATGTTTGCCTCTATCCTATCTGGGAGCATCCCACTTAAGTACTATATCTCCCAGCTGGAACTCTTATTTTATACTCTTCATGTTAAAATATTGCTTGATCTTCTATTGATGGTCATGCGCTCTTTCCATCGCTTGCTCTCTAATCTACTAGACTTCTACCAGTTGGGGAATTCTTCTAATCATATCATCAGGTTCTCCTTGGTAGTCCTGAAAGAATTTTTCCACAGGGAGGATGAGCTGGGAAGGAAAAACTGCTTCAGTCCCATATACAAGTTGGAAAGGAGAGATACCTAGGGACCTTTTTGTTGTCACTTGATCGGCCCACAAAGAAAATTTGAGCTTTGAATCCCATGCTTTCTTGTTGTCCTATAGCAGTATTTTGATGATATTTATCAATCTTTTGTTATAGGGATCTACTAATCCATTTCCTTGAGGGTGGTAGGGGGTAGAGTGGATCAATGAAATCCCAAACTTCTCACAGAATTTGATTAATGGATCAGACTTGAAGGATGCAGCATTGTTAGTGATGATTCTGCTTGGACAACCAAACCTTGCCATAATATATTCAAGAAAACCAATGATCACTTTGTGAGAAGCACTCCTTGTGGGATTAGCTTCTATCCACTTGGTGAAATAATCTATTGCAGTCAATGTTGGATCATGTTGTCATTGATGCTAATGGTTTAATTGATTGATGTCATTGATTTATATCAAGTGATTGAATGATGCCAAAGAATTGATTGATTGATGATTGATGTAATGTAATATGTATTTTCCTTGATGAGAATGCATAGATGAAGATGGATCAATGAGTTGTCATTGATATGATGAAGATGGA
>JZKD02S2297326.1:32277-46863 GCA_000966675.3 Picea glauca | reverse complement strand
AAGGAAAATAGGTTAAGTGACCTAGAAATGGGTTAAGTGACCTAAAAATGGGTTAAGTGACCTAGAGGATGAAATTATAAATAAGATATCAATGGTCTCTTGTAGATCATCCTTTGTGTGGATCAATGGAGAGCTTCTTGTGATAATATATTTTGGAGTATTGATGGAGAGCTTCTTGAGCATTTTTGGTATGGAACACTTGAGAATATTGAATATAAATAGGGACTGAGGTAACCAAAGGATATATATAATCTGAATTTCATAGGGAAGGTGAAGAAAAGAGGGCCAGAATTCAAGGGAGGATAAATTATTTTCATGATGCTTTCTAAGGTATGTTATTTACAGGTCATATCACCATTTTCATAATAACTTTTTTTCTATAATGATTCATACCGTGATATTGATATTACATTGAGAAAACATATCCAAGTATCTGTGGTTAAAAATTGAGCTTGTGGGTCATTGTATTTTTGGAGATACACTGTGGAAAATAGGGTTTGTGGCTAGTCTTGAAACTAGTCTAAAACAGGTGTTTCAGGTAAAAATGTCATAACTTCTTCATAACATATCCAAATTTAGTGAGACCAATGTTTTTGGTTATATTAAATTCTTTAGTCTGCTTTGTAAAATTTTCAGATCGATTCAACAAATATTTCATGCGGGGCATGCTCTACAAGGTCGCTCTCTAGAATAAGCCAGAATTCAGCAAGGTATGTCATTTTTTCTATAACTCCTTTTCTGAGAGGTTCCGGGTAGTGAAAACTGGAGGAATTGAATAAAACACATTGAATAACATTGTGTAACATTTTCATATATTTATTCATTACAGGTACAAAGCTATGATTATTTCAAGTTAGGGTTGTTGACTAATCCAAAACTAGTCATGGTTGAGACAAGCAGTTGATGAGTTGGCACATACATGAGGTGTATAGTTGATGATGTTGGTACATATTGATGATTAGTTGAAACATGATTTTTATATACTTGGTACATGGTTGGATGCACTTGTTTATGGTACAGGTTGATTACATGTTGTTTGGCACAGGTTGGTGCATGGTTGATGCATTTGTTTATGGTACAAATAGATATATGTTGAGGATTATTGCCTCATCTCAGTTGGTGATGAAGGTGTAAGTTGAGTCTTGCATTATAGAACTGGTTCTCTTATAGAGTTGTACTCTATTCAGTTGTTTCTGAAAAACCCCAAGGATTGTAGTCTGTAATAAAAAGAAAATTGTACATACATCTTGTATTCTTTGTGTTCCTTGTGGTGACGACTTATTGATGATATATTTATGATATATGTTGTTGATATGTGTTGACATTTAACTGGTTATAAATGAAAACAATGAGTAATGAGTTAATTGTGATTGTTAACTAAGGAGTTTTGGGAAAAAGAGCCCTACACTATTCACCCCCCCCCCCTCTCAGTGTAGTCAGTGTGTCCAATAGTTAAGATCCACCTGTGTTGACCACTTGAAGCAGGATGAATTTCCCTAATGAAGTCTAAGCCCCACTGCTGAAAGGGTCTTGTAGCTACCACAGGATTCAATGGTAGAGACTTGAGTTGCTTCTTCCCAAAGAATTTATAACATTTTATGCAAGCTCTGAATTTTGCACAGACATCAAGGAATAGAGTAGGCCAAAAGTACCCAGCCCTGAGAATTTTATAGGGCGTGGTTCTCCAGAAATGATGTCCCCCACATAGGCTGTCATGAAAATCAAACACAATCTTTTGGGCCTCCTGTGGGTCTAAACATCTCAGAAGCACACCTAAAGGGTCTTTCCAGTACAAGACATGGTCAATAAAGTAGTATTTGATTGCTTTGAGTTTTAAATCTCTTGCCTTACTCTTCCCCATTCCATCTGGAGGTCGTAACTCTTGCAAAACATATATAATGTCTTTATGTCAAGTGCATTCTACCAATGGAGGGTCGTCCTGAGGGATTTTATCAGGCACTTTAACCTGCGGATTCTCTGAGAAAGTGTTGATGAAGTTAACCTCCAAATATTTACAATTAGATTCAGCTAACAACTTGGCTAAACCTTGGCCTTTAATTAGTTTGTTGGGATTTATTTCCAGATCAAACTCAAGGATTTTGGCAATCCACTTACTCCTCCTTCCATTTACGTCAGGTTGAATGAGAATGTCCTTCACAGCATCTGAAGGGACATACGCAATAACCTTTGAATGAAGGAAATAGATTTTGAAAGCCTTGAGGGATTTTACCAATGTATAGTCCTGTTTCTCCATGATGTTATATTTTTCCTCTGCATCTCTTAGTACTCTGTTGAAAAATGCAATAGGTTGCTCCAACCCTTCAGTTTTTTTCTACAATAAAATAGTTGCCACTGTATCAAAAAAAGCAAAAGAAAAAATCAGAAAATCCTTGGAGTAATCCGGACTGATAAGCACAGGTGCCTCAGTCAATGCCTTATTGATTTTATTTAAATATTCTTTGGACTCAGTAGTACACTTTAATTCATTCCCCTTTCTGAGCATGATTGTGATTTGCTTCACTAATTCAGCAAAATTTGAAACAAACCTTCTTAGAAAATTGATTTTGCCCAAGAAGGACTGAACCTCTTTCCTGGATCTAGGAAGTGATAAGGTTTGCATAGACTCCACCCTAATTGAATCAATCCTGACCCCCTCAGCTAATACTATGTGTCCCAACAATTTTCCCTCTTACATGAAAAATAAGGACTTCTTGGGATTTAAGGAAAGGCCAAATTTCTTGCACTTTAAGGAGACCCTTTTTCAGATGATAGCAATGTTCTTTATCAGACTTAGAGAAAAATGTAATGTCATCCAAATAGATGAGCACAATTTTATCCCTTTCCCCTATGAAATCTATGTCCATGGCTCGCTGAAAGTTTTCTCCTGCGTTCATCAATCCAAAGGGCATTTTGGCATACATGAATGTACCCCGAGGAGTGGTGAAGGTTGTGTTTTCTCTGTCTTCAGGAAGAACAGATATTTGATTGTAACCAAAAAATCCATCAATCATGGAAATAATGGATGCACCCATTACCCTCTACAATATGTGTTCCATCTTTGGCAAAGGGTAATTACCCTTCTTGGATTGATCCAGATTTGGATCCAGGAGCTTGATAGGGCTCAGAAAAGCCTACAAATAAATGTTCTCAGAATGGCATGAAAATGGACATGTGGGTAGGCCTCATCAATACAAACCCAACGCAACTTGAACGGGCTCAAATGGACATTGTATGCTCCTGATATCGTGATCTGAATTTCAGGTCAAACTAGAAAAAAGTCAAAGTCAAAGTCAATAGTTCATACAACATGACACGTGGCAGGTACGATGATGACATGGTAGGTGTGCTTATGTGGCCAATTTATGACATCACAAGTGTTCTTACATGGCCAATTGATGACAGGGTAGGTACGATGTTGACACATGGGCGAATCATTGATTGACAAGTGCCATTAGTCCAGTGAATAAGGAGGTGCCACATGGCCCAGACTTGGGTTGCCATGTGGCACCAGGTGGTTGGCTCATTTGGTTGTATGTTATAAAAATTATGGTATCACTTAGTGTTGAACTCGTGACCTCCATGATAGGATATGACTTGGGAATAGGTCGGGTGCCATTGCACCAAGCGTGTGACTTGGTATTACAAATCTACGCATTTATATTTAAAGTGTTGAAGGGTGTTAAATGGGAGCGGAAAGGGACGAGGCTAGGCCCCAGCCCCCGATTTATTGTAATCCATGTAACCATGGTACTAAAGGGCACGGGTGCCATTATGTTAAACCACCCAAGCATGCAAGTGTAGCACCGGTCCCCATATGACTCAGGGTTTAGAACTAAAGGTCAGGCGCGAGAATAGGGTGTGGTCCTATTGAATAACCATATGACCATAAATAAGGGGGTACGCTCAGTTTTGGGGCTTATCCATATTATTATGGCATAAAGTGGGTTTTTAACCATATCTTATGGTTTTTTTATTGATTTTATTAACCATTTTTTGTTATTTGGCCATATCTTGGTGGATATTGGTCCAAATTGAGTGCCATGAAAAGTGGGATGTTGGGATTTGATCCCTATAACTCATGGATATATAAAATAATCCATTGTGAGGTTTTAAAAATAAATAATTAGCAAATAAAATTGAATCAAGTCAAGGAAGAACTTGCCAAGGTCAAGTAGCCTTGAGCAGTGTAGAGTAGTTGAGCTTTGGAGGCAATTTTTGGGAGTTCTACTACTCTGTTTTCAATATCAGCTGTTGCGTTAGGTTTCTGAGATAGAGAAGAATACATATAGTTAATCAGATCCCTATATGATTTAATTTTACTGCATATTGTAAAGCATTGAATATTGAATAGAGAAAGCCTCCCTCACTGAAGACAAAGGCCCGGAGACATAGGCGAGATTGTCGAACTCCGTTACCAAATTATTGTGTACAATTGGTTGATGGTTTTCATTCTTGTGTTATCTGTTATTTCTCTTAATTATTCAAGTCTTTTTTGTTTTCATATTCACATGCACCATCATAAAAAGGTCTCGATTAAATTGAGGTTATAGTGTGTAATTGCTAAGCTTCGATTTTCGGATCATGGAGCTTCTATTCAGATTTTTGAAATCAACACACAGTCTGGTCTCTCCACTATTTTTCCTCACCGAGACCAGGTTGGCCACCCATTCAGAATATATTAAAGGGACAATAATTTGGGAATCCAATGGCTTCTTTACCTCCCTTTCCATAATAGGCAGCAGCATAGGATTTATCTGTCTTAATTTCTACCTAAATGGTTTGGTCTCTTCCTTCAGTGGAATATTATGCTCAATAACATTGATGTCATATGTTCTGAGGTCTTCATAGGTCTAGGAAAACACATCAGAAAATTCTTTTAATAGCTTAGTATACTCGGCCCTCTGCTCCTTTGATAATATGTTAGACAACTTGACAAATTTTGGATTCCTCTCTATGCCAATATTGCACTCAGCTACATCAGCATCATCATTCGAGTTTTTACCCTTTAATGCCACATCATTTATGTAAAATAACCTTTCCATAGGGACCATTCCCTTTTGGATGTGATTTTTGGGCAGCTGAACAATATGATGATCAACAATCTTGTTCAAAAAAACATCAACATGAGAATCTATGTCAGAACTCAGATCTTGATCGATGTGTAATGCAGAAAACTCATCCACAGTTTCCAAGAATCTTTTGATTTCAAGATAATCCTCAAACACATTCCAATGCTTGACATTGTCAGGTATATAGGGCTTGTATTTTACTTCTATATCATACCTAAGCTTGAGTGGCAGAGGAACTTTGAAATTGTTAGATGAAAAATCCAAAGAGTCAACCCTGAAGTTCTCTCCTCTGGGAGTAAATGAAATGTTAAAAGACGAGAAAAAATTATCAATGAGGTCCCATACTTCATTTCTGTAACTTCTGAGCCGAGGGTGTTTGGCCTCATAAATATTTATGATTTGCTAGACAATCAACTCAGAATCTCCAAACACTGATATCTCTTCAATTCCCATATATTTTTCATCCCTCAAACCCAAAACAAGAGCTTCATATTCTGAAACATTATTGGTAGCTTCAAATTCTAACTTGTATGATAGAGATATAATTTCTTGAACAGGTAAAACAAGGACCACCCCAGCACCAAAACCCTCCCTAGAAGAGGCTCCATCAAAGAACATTTTCCAAACAGAGGTAATCAGAGGAGAATCTTCATAGAGATTAAGGGACTATTTTCTAATTTCAAGAGGAGGTTCAGGGACATTAGTGAGTTGCAATAAGCTAGATCCCAAATCGGTATCAAGGGAAAATATAGGATGATTGGTGGGGTTTGCTTCATCACTAATAATATAGGTCAGTTGATCTTCTCTGTACAATCTTCTATGCTCCCCCCAAAACATAGGAATAGTAGCATATGTGAGGTCCATTTGCAATGTTCCTGCCAGCCTTTTTATCCAATATCTTGACAATAACATGCCAAACTTTGGGGGAACATCAGGCACTACAATATCCATGACCACACTTTTCATGGGCAGTTGAAACAAGGTCACAACTAGATCTTTGATGACCCCAAGACATTGCACCCTCCTTGAATCAAAAGAATACAAGTCATGGTATGCTTTAGTGACTTCCAGTCCTAGTTCCTTCATGACAGTTTTGGGCATGAGATTATGAGAGGCTCATGAATTCATCAAACAATTATGCAGTACATTATCATGTATGTTCAGTGATGTGTAGAAGGGAGGGGATGAATCATCTCTATCTTCTACCATGGGATCCAATATGATTGTTGGCTTTTCGTCTTACAAATTCATTAAGTCTGTGGGGTGATTCGAGGGTTCAGGCATCAACATCTTAGATGGAGATCTCCTAAAGTTCTCGTGTTTGACCAGCTCTGAAAGGGGGATAGGAATCCTAATCTTTTGGATTTCATGCTCAAAGTTAAAATAGGAGGGGGGCTTCAGAATTTCTCTTACCTCTGGGATGGGACTTTTGGCTAATGTTGAGGGATTCTGGGCTTTCTCTTCCTGGTTGTTGCGTGCTACATCTTCAGTGGGATTTTCTGGTCTGGTAGGCCAATCAAGAACATCAGGGTTTTCTCCTTTCTTTTTGGACTTGAGGTTGTATCTATTTGGGTTGTCACTAGCCTTATCCCCCTTGCTCAGCTCGTTTAATTGGTTGTCCATGAGAGACTCTTCATATGATGATTGATTTAAATGAGGAGAAGAGAACGTGTCTTCAAGATAGTGAATTTTTGGATCGAGGTCTTCTTCCCCTCCACCCTCATCTGTAACAAGGTTGTTTTGAAGAGGGGTCTGGATTTTCTGATCATCCCTATCTTTGTTCTGAGGTTCTCTTTGCATAATCTGAGGAGCATTGTTATTCGACCTCCTAAAGTTGCTTCTGTTATCAAAATTTTGAGGATTTTTGTATGTTTTCTTCCCCTATAATTCCAACCTTTCCATTCTAGCTGAAAGTGATTTTAGTAACTTGGTTACTTTGTCCATNGGGGGGGGGGGAGAGGAGTTGGAGGTTAAGGCTTCAGATATTCCTCTTCCTCTGTCTCTATAAACCTTATTCCTGAGTTGGTCAACTACCAATATATTAGACTCTACTTCCAAGGCTGCATCTTGCATATGAGCCAAGGAGGTAGCTCTTATCTTTCTTAATAGGAGGAAGAAGTCAGGGTCAAAAGAACTAGCATATGTGATTTTGGTAGAGGCCTCTATAGGCTTTATCTCAGTAGGGATCTTATTGTACATTTTTTTGAATCTTTTGGAGAAGTCAGAGACAGACTCTCCCTCTTTTCTCTTTAGGGACCCGAACTATGTGATATAATACATGAAGTCTTTTTTATCTCCCCATTGTCTCAAGAAGATATCATCTAAAGCCTCAATCCCATCAATGGATCTAGGGTTCAGGGCCCTGAACCACTTTCGGGCTTCTCCATCAATACTTTGGACAAAATTAATCATCCACACATATTCATTTACTATGACATAGTTATCATCATAACTATAAAAAGATGCAAGGTTATCCTCTGCAATGATATCTCCCTCCCCTGTGAACTTAGGCAGTTACTTAAGGTAGCCACTGGCTGGAAGGATATTAAGAGGCTGAGGAAAAATGAGGGGGGTGTATCTAGCAGCTACTATAACATCCATTCTATTTATGGGGGGATTATCTTCTGCCATTGGAGTGTGAACAGGAGGAGAACTAGGAGGGGATGGATTTCGGATAGGGGAGATTGGGGGTGTGCTTCTAGGAATAAAGGGAAACAACTGAGGATCTGGAGAAAAGGCCTTAGGACTAGAGGGAACAAAGGTTTCCCTCTCTGCAAAACCAACATGTGTAACAGGAGGAGTGGTGAAACTAGGAGAGGGGAAATCAATTGGAACACTCCCAAAATTTAAACTTCTAGAAGCTCTAGCAGATGGTGTAATAGGAAAATAAGAAACATCTACTAGAATTTCTATAGGAGAATAATGAAAATTACCAGAATCACCTGGTTTAGCAGTAGAAGTTCCCTCCTGAAGGGTACTTTGACTTCTGATAATTTTCTCTGGATCAACTTCAAGTGTCACTAAAGGAAGTTGTGGATTAGAGCTCCTGTGTCTGCCCCTAGAAGCCACAACTGAAACAGAGGAGTTGTCTCAATGGAATCACCACAGTGGAGTCGCCAGGTGCATAGTTGCAACCTTGATGTACTAAGTTCTGATGCACCTTCAGAACCAGTAAGCTTTATCGTTCAATCCCAGGGAAAAATTTAAATTTGTCCTCGGAAACGACACCATAAATTTCAGCACTTGAAGTCACCTATGGATTGCAGCAGACGTAAGCCTAATACCCATCAGTCTGTATATCATAGTGAATAGTTTTATAGGGTGGTCTAATGGATGCAGTCTCAAGATTATATCACTTTAACTCAGAAAAATGGGTTGGAACATACAGGCAAGTGAGGTCTCAATCTAACTTCAATCAGTAAGTTTTAATAAGGGTGAGTAGGGGGTAGAACTTAAGGAAAATGAAAAGGTCTGCTATGGACATCCGATCTTCTAGCAGCCTAAGGAGGAAAAACTCAGAATTCAAGATCCTCTTGGTTCAAAGTTTCAAGGAACTGAATGAATTTATTACTAAATTGAAATAAAAGATACATCATAATTCAATAACAACAACCCGACTGGATCACCCATGCCCGATTCATTTAGCGTTAGGGGAAAAAAAATCACAAGAAACTGATTAAAATTGGTCGTGATGCTACTGTGATAAAACCTACATCGCAAGAACATAACTACCCTTGACTGGATCATCCATGTCTAAGTGTCTTAACATGACTTTTACAGAGATATGGAAGGAAACTGACTTTCATTAAACAAGAATTCTCAAATACATGTCCATAACTAGATAACTAGAGTCTTCACTAAAAATTTACAAAACGAGAGCCTAGCTCAGCCATCGACCCTAACAAAATATGAGGAATACTCCTATATAATCAGATAAAAACTACAAAAGCATGCTCGAGTCTCTGCATTGAAGGCATTATGTTTGCATGCTTCCTGTCAAACTGTGCATGCAGTATCCTGTAATAAGCGAGCTCTTGTAAGATGTAATTGTTTTTCAGGAAGGCTCTACAACTGAGTCGACTTGTTGACAGTCCTTTCTCGATATTTCCATTTATGGTGGAAATGATGTTCAACCACCACCAAATAACTTCAATAACTGCTTCATCAGGATCGAGAAGGCCCATTTCGGCACTGCACCTATGGAATCTAGCGGCCTATGCATTCTTCCATCTGGATTTGAGTCGGATGCTCACGAGGAGGCCTAACAATGGACGTGGAAATGACCAAGTGGAAAACACGGATGGGGAGAGGAAACAGAGGATAGCGTAGGGGTCACAAAGGTGGGAGCTGAGGTGTCATGGGATGGAGGTGATGTGGAGCAAATTGGCATAGGTGGCAGGAAATGAGAAGGGAGATACGACAGGTAGGACAGTAAGTGGAGGACAAGTGTGAGGGAGAAAACACTATAGGGGAGTAGGGGATGTGACGAAAAAAGGAGAGAGATGTAGTGGGGGATAGCTGTCGGTGGGAAAGAGCGTCCACTTGTTGACCCGAGATAGGGCCTTACAAGCACATGCGCATATCAGGGCTACGAAAAGCAGTTTGATTCTTCACCACTTTCGGGCCCAATGTGTGTCTTTGACTGACACGTAGCTCCTCCACAAAACCATGGTTTCAAACCCGGACCACCCTACAATTTTTATCGTATGCGCAAGTTTGGGCCCCGATATGATCAAAGACCGTCGATCTAGAGTGCTCAGATCTCATCTACCTATATCTATGCACCTCTTAGCTCAACGTGCCAAATGGTTACATCGACCTCGGCAAACTTAGAATAAGTAGCATTTAGTGGCTTTTTAGCCCCTTTCTTCACCTTTTGTCACCTAGAGGCCAAAACCAAAGGAAAAACATCCCCCTGTACAAACATGTGATATCAAAAGGATTCTACTGTTCCATTTTATTGTGGATGATATGGTGTACTCTTTTGATGATGGACTTCAAATTCCTTAGTCATAGCCTTAATAGTATTGTTAATGAAGTGAGTGCCTTGGTCACTTATCAAAATCCTTCAGCAACCAAATCTATTGATCACTTGCTCAAACAGGAAGCATGTGCTTGTCTCTGCGATACAATCTTTGACTGGTATTGCTTCCACCCATCTTGTCAAGTATTTTTTTGTAGTGATAATGTACCTTGCTCCTGTCATCTTTGTTGGTGGGTTAATTGGTCCCACAAATTCTATTTCCCATTTGTTGAATACCTGCAAAGTTACATGTGGTCACAAGGGCATCTCGTCCCTTCTATTCGGTTTACCAACCCTCTAACATACATCGCATTTCTGGCAGTACTCTTTTGAGTCTCTGTGAATGGTCAACCACCATAGTCCTATGCGCAATACCTTCTGCACGGTATATTTTCCTGCGTAATGTCCTCTTGTTATTCCCTCATGGGATTCTTCTAAAATCCTTGATCTTTCATGTTCTAGCAAACATCTTCTAAAAATGATATATGTGCCCATTTTGTATAAGTGTCCTCCAATCAGTTGATAGTTTGCAGCCCAAACGATTAGGTTTTTCTTCTGTGCATTGTTATATTTCTATGGTCCAGTCCCTGTACTCAAGTATTGGATGATGTCTGCAACATATTCATCGGCGATCTGGACTGAAAATAATTATACGTCCAAAAAGTTGTCCTCTAGATTTGTAGGTTCCTCCTGGTTCATGATCCTTGACAGGTGATATGGTCCTGTGTTTAGCTTCCCTGGTTTAACTATTACCTCAAAATCAAATTCCTGAAACAACAATAGCCATCTTCAAATTCTCCCCCCCCCCCCAACATTGGCTTTTTGACTAGGTATCTAAGCATTGAATGATCTTTGAACATTTTAAAAATTTTCCCTAGTAAGCAGTGTCTAAACTTTTGAAGCACATAGACCATAGCTAGGCCTTCCCTCTATGTAGTATTGTAGTTCTACTCCGATTTTGATATTTTTCTACTAGCAAATGTTATAGGATGATCCAATTCTCTTGCTCCTGGCTACTCCAGAATGGATCCAAGTGCTACAGTCGATGCATCTACATGTACATGGAATGTCTTCTCCCAATCTGGGAATTCTATTATTTTTGTTGTTACCATATTTTTTTTCAGTGTATCTGTTACAAGTGAATCCTCCTGCGGAAAAGAGGATTCCCTCTCGGTATCTAGACCTATAAAACCAATACAAAAAGGGTTCTATCATTGGTCACTGACATCCTTTTAGATATAATTAAGATAATGAATGAAGAGGAAGAAGAAAAGTGTACCTTTTTAACGACATTTGTCCTCACAAAGTCCAAGTTGAGCTTCAATCCCAAGCTCCTCTATAGGTATTGTAGAACAAAAAAAGATACAACAAGCTTCCTATTCTACCAAGATTATCTCAAATACAGATCTATCTACTAGAGACAAGTTCATGTGTAACAAACATAAACTTGAAAGAAACAGGCCAAGCATGAATTTATATTAATGAGAACAAAGTGTTGCTTGCAATAATGGATGTAGTGTAGCAACTTCACCAAGATCCCTTTGTCCAGACCCTTGCTCAAATAATCCACACACAAAATGATGATGCTTTACTGTTCATATCCCTTATGAGATCATAAGTTTGATGCCTCTAAACTGCCCTCTTCTTTCACCATGAGGAGGCCTCCTTATATAACCTTGGAGAGGCCCAACCACTTCAGAGATATTTGGTATAAGTTGAGGATTCCTCTCCTTCGATTGTGGATCTTTCCTAATATCCTGCCTTGAACTCATATTCGAATCTAACCAACCTCAGAGATTGAGGGGATTCTTCCCTCATTTCCTCCAACAAACCAAAAATTAGCTCAGAAAGGGAAGCACTCTCCAAAAAGGGTGCACAAAGTGCTTGGAACGCTCCCCCAAAGGAGGCTAGGGAGTGCTAGCACTCCCTAACAGTGGGTAGGGGAGTGCTCCCCTTCAAAAAATCACTTTTTATTGGTTTTTTAAGTGGAAAAAGACTTGCACTTTTCATCAGATGATTTCTCCTTCTAAGACCAGTCTTTGAGGGTATCTTAAGTGTCCTTATGATGTCATTAGAGGCATGAAATAGGAAATATGGTAGTATGATGTTTTTGAAACTTGCGACACTTGTGGTCAAGATGTGACACTTGTGGACAAGATGCGACACTTACAACACTTGTAATGACGACACTTGCGACACTATTGAAGTGAGTAATTTTGATGTGTAACTGATTTCCCCCCAAAGTGAGAAGTCAGAAGACGATGATGACTGAAGTACTTTGTAGACTTTTTCGAGCAAGGGTACGGATGCAGAGAACCTAATAGGAGCTTCACACAACCATCCAACAAATATTATGACATGTTTCAAACCCAAGGCAGACATACCTATGCTTGGGTGATAAAGACTTCCAAGGTATGGCCACCATAAAATACACTGTGGATCCATAATTATATTGATAAAAGGTATATTCACTGAAGATACAATGTGGATCTATACTCCTATGACCTGAATTGATTGTAGCCATGAAGAATACACAGTGGATCTACGAGATGATAAGACATATCCACGACCAATACAAAGTGGATCTATGTAACAATATATGTGTCATAGTTCAAAAGAAAACTCCTTCACAACTTGGGAAAAGTATATATCAGAGTGATGACTCAACCTAGGGTCTTCTTACCGATCCCGATGCAGTATGATTCTAACCATGTGAATAGATGTCATGATGTCGAACATGGCAGAAACCACTTGATTACCGATCAATGATGTAAACTGTTAACAAGTGCGAGGGAAATCACCATTGATGTCAATGATTTCCAAGGTACTCTATTACATTCCAACGAATGTGAATGGATGTGTTGAATTAGAACATTTGTGGAATCATCCGATCAGGGGTCAATGATGTAAACCCACTATCGGAAGCGAGGAGTCTTGTCATTGATGCATGCAGGTTCCAAGGTACTAATTGGTTTCTAAGTCTAGTTCCCAGATAATGTGTTGAGGTCGACAGGAATAGACTCGTCGAAGGAGGGCCTTGATGTATCCCCCATCAATGACACGAAACTAACACTGAGATTTAATTGGTAGATCAAATGAACATGGACTAACATGGGTATTGAAACAGGATATTTGTGATGGCTGACTCTCGAGACAGATACTTCCCTTGAACACTAAGGCACAATAGCAGAAACATGACATGGACCAAAACATTATGATGTAGTGGATACTGTGACTTTCGTTGGGTGACCCAAAGGAGTAAAGAAAACTTAGAGGATTAGCTTAGTGCAAGGTTTAGAAAATTAAAATGTATGCAAATACAAAGTGTCGTGTTCAAGGGAGACTATAAGAGTTACTGGTGGTGTTCTCAAAAACTGCTTGGCTTGTTTCCTTCAATTTTTCCCCCATCCAGATAGATGAGTACCTCTTTATGATTTTAACGAGATCGAGGAGGGTAACACATGCTCGATATAACTTACCTTTGATAAGTTCCTCTTCCTTTGTTTAACAAACTAGAAGAAGTAAGGGTTTTGTATCATATGAGCCCTTCAATGTATGAATGTTTAACGAGTCCAAAGAAGGTAAACTCGGTGGTTTTTCATATTTAGAGAGTCTGAAAATGACTTAAAGAAGACTCCAGTGTTGTCCTTTTTCATAATTTTAGTCTCACGAGGCTGAAAAAGAGATAAATTATCACTCAAAAGAATCCCTTTCAAACCTTTTAACGAGTGTGAAAGGAAGCAAGATCACTCGACAATATTTTTATGTTTAGAGAGTCTGAAAAGAGCTTAAAGGAGACTCTAGGGGGTTCCTTTTTCAACCATGCGAGCCTGAAAAAGAGATAAAAGTTTGCTCAGTTGCATTCTCATGTATTTACAAGCATGAGAAAGAACAAAGACTAAGCTCAGTATGCCCCCAACTTTAAAGCTAGTGGCTTAACTCCAGAATGACATCAAAGGCTGAAGACATGACCCCCAAGCTTCAATTCATTCACCGACTTTGAGGTTGTCACCAATTTATCTACTAGATGGAGAAAAAGGATAAGGCTAGATGAAATGAAGGTTCAAATACGAGACCTAATGAAAGACTCGACTCGACATCTATGAGATCTGGAGAAATACTCGACCTGACAGGAGAGGTGACTGTTTCATTTTTTAATGAGCTTGACACAGGAAAAGAACTATGCTCAGGGCTCCGGGTTCAATCCCCAGATATCGGTTTCATTTTTTAATGAGATTTCCATAGAGAAGATAAATTATTCTCGTAGATTTTGTTTCATCTTTTAACGAGCTTTCTGTAGAGAAGTGAAACTATGCTCGTGACCTCTGTTTCATTTTTTAATGAGCTTGCCACAGAGAAGAGAAACTATGACCGCAACCTATTGTTTGCACTCTTTTCGTCGATGTGTGAGCAAAAAGTGAGTGCTTACATGCCTAGTTGGGCTCTGCTAGTCATGACAGATGTATGTAAAGAGGTTAGAAAGAAAACAATAGA
>JZKD02S2297326.1:3316-32267 GCA_000966675.3 Picea glauca | reverse complement strand
TTTGATGTCAAATCGACTTGGGAGCCGATCCATTAGTGGTTGGGAGGCTGACCAGCTTCATAAATGCGCCATTTGGCAGGCGCGCGGGTTTTGCACCCCACAGCCGCGCATATGCGCCCTGTGTACGAAGGTATGGCGTGCATGCACTTGTTTTCCATGGGCGCGATGTGCTTTTGAATTTTTTAGCCAATTTTTGTATAGTTTTGGCCCTTTTGTTGTGCTGTGGAGTTAATCCTTGTGCCGTGAATGACTGTTTTTCTGTGTTGATGATGCGGAGTTCTTGTCACCCTGTGCGGACGAAATTTCAGTGATAACACCTATGTTTCATTTTTTAACAAGCTT
Organism: Picea glauca; assembly: GCA_000966675.3. Lineage (NCBI taxonomy): Eukaryota > Viridiplantae > Streptophyta > Pinopsida > Pinales > Pinaceae > Picea > Picea glauca. The sequence goes on along the minus strand of JZKD02S2297326.1, from coordinate 31,925 downwards.
TCCACAGAGAGGGAAAAACTATGCTCATGGCTCTTGTTTAATTTTTGTAATGAGCTTTCCACAGAGGGGAAAAAATATGCTCGTAGTGTCTGTTTGACCATGGCTTCGAAGAGGATGATGCTCTGGAAAGATACCATGTCAAGGGACAAAACTCGGTCATGGCTTCCAAGATATCTTCACTGGATGGAAAAAGAACAATCTGGAAGGAACACATGTTGAGGGTGTTGTGGGTGGGAATCCCTCCTATGGACTTGCACTTAGGGTTTTATCATGCATGCAGAAAAGACCTAAAGATTCCTACTTTTTACCATCATCCCATACCTAATCCCCATTATTATTAAGAAAATACACAGTTAAGAAGATCAAGTGAACATACTTTATTTGATATCGATCCTTCTTCATGCTTGGTCACTCTTTGACTGCAACTCTCCTCCCAAGGCTAACCTGCATTCAAAAAAGACAAACAAATACCTCCACATGCATTTAATCTATGGATTAATGGGTTAGAGATTTAATCAACATGTACGCAATAAAAAATGATAACCTCATATGGTGGGATGGGAAAGGTACTTCTTTATTATTAACTTCACTAAATCAACTTACAATGATGAAGTTGGCCACTGCTCCACGAACCTGGTCCTGGGCTCCTCTTCAACTTTCCTCCAACTGCTTTTCTCTATACTTCTCTTTGCACAAGGATGGCTAAAGGTTGGGACAAGGGGAATGCTCAATTGGGTATAGTCTCTTTACTATGATTCTCCTCCTTTCAAATGGGACCCTTACCCCTTCTTTTATAGAATAGAAGGAGCTAGGTATTTGGTTGAATGACTGGCCATGCATGGTCGAAAGGTTTAGTTAATTTTCCCAAAGTTGTGTGTTCCATCAGCAACTTTCCCTTTTCCATGATTTTGTAGGTACACACGGGATGTAATGGAGTAGCTAGAGTGTATACGTGTGCAGTAATGGAGTAGAGTGCATGGACCTTTATAAAGAGGGTTTTTTAACCAGAGTTGTTCAGTGATGGCTTTGCAAAGAAGGCATATGGGATGGCCTGATGTCAAGTAATTATGTTTGGTGCAAATTGGGGTTATAACAGAGGGTTGTGACATGGGTAAGGAGATGAGGATCCAATAGCCCTACCAAAGAGATCACCATGTCAACTACCAGATCCAAGTCATCGAAAATTGAAGGCATGGGAGACAATACCACATAATTGACCTGTGGCAAGGGTGATATCGACTGCATATAAGACCCAGTTAGGGAGGTCATTGGGTTGATGTTCAAGTCAAGGCCAACAAACGAAAGTTGGTCAATAGTCATCATTCTTCCATCGTGCGGGAAAGATATCACACGAAAAAGAGTGGAAACAATAGCTTTCATGGCATAGACATAATCTCACCCAAGGAGTAAATTGAAATCCAAGGGGTTCTGGACTACCATAACATCAATAAATATTTTTTTCCCTCCCAAAGTTACCGTAAACTGAGGAAAGATCCCTAAAGGGTGGTTGGTTCTTCTGTTGAAAGTGAACAAATTTTGGGTAACCAGCACAAGCTTAGGATAACCCAAAGCTTTCCAAGAAATAGAGGAAGAAATACTAACGGACGAACCTTCATCTATCAGTGCATGAGGAACGTCCTGAACACAAACTTTTACTGTAATATTGAAAGGCATGTGGGAGGAAAGACAAGGTTCAGTTAGCACACCCTAATAAAAAAGGATGACCTCATTACTTGGAAGGGTTTTCACAAGAGAAGTAGGAATGCCCCCCAACACGGTAGATCTTGTTTCAACGAGAAAAACGTGGGCAAAATCAGGTTTACTCTCTAGAATGAGAGTAGGCTCAATTGATGACGGGATCAAATTGACTACCTTGGCACTCTTCAAAGGAAGAGTGGGATTGACTGATGATGTAACCAGAGAAACCACTTTGACACTTTTCAAAGGAGGAGTGGGATCGATTGATGGTGAAGTCGGGTCGACCACTTTGACACTCTTCAGATGAAGGGTGGGACTAACCAATGACGGGACTGGATCAGTCACTTGGGTTTCACTTTACAGATGAAAAGTGGGGCTGATATATGAAGGAATTGGATCATCTACTTTGGTGAGTGGTTCAAACAAGGATGAAACTAGATTTACCACCTAATCAACTGGATTGACCGAGAATGGAACCGGATTGACCATTCCATCAACTAATGATGGGTTGGGGGAAAGCCTACAATAAACTTTTGGAATTTGAAGTTTTTCCAAAAGAGAATAACCCTCGTCCATGTGAGGAAAAAGGTGAGAATAATGATCACCTTTGCATAACATACAAGGGAATTTGATAGTTGTCTTCTTCTTACCAACCTTAACATCACTAGTTGACGGGGTATCATCAGCATGACCAACAGGGGTTGATGATATGGAGGACCACATTTATAAGACCTTAGGAAAACCAGGGCAATCCCTCAGAAAGTGGTCACCCTTACAAATACTGCAAGGGAATTTGGGTTTCGGATTCTTCATTTTAATCTTGTTGACCTCATCAACACTCCCAATACTATTAACAATAGCTGGTTGCTTGGATCCAACATCTGATGTTGTTGGAGTCTTGGTCCTTTTTGGGTTCTTCTTCTTCTTCTCTTTCTTTTTCTTCTTCTTCTAATCAACCTGGCTACTTTCTTTAGATATTTCACTAGGTGAAGAAGGAGAAAGAGAAGGAGAATTAATGGGTGAAGAAGGTGAAAATTCGACATGAGTTTGATGTGTGGGTGGTGTACTGACATCTAAAGTATTAGGTACACTTGAAGCACTGGGAGGATTCAAGATCACCAGAGTGGGGAACAACCAAACTGGTAATCCGATGGTGAGTCCCGAAAGACTCAGTGTGGCAATGTACGAAGGACCAAAGTTTCCAAAAGAAGGAAGGGTGTAAGGTTCCCCAGGACAAGGGGTTCCTCCATTGGTACTCTCAGGATTTGATGCCATTAACACTGACTCAACCTAAGGTCCACTAAGTAACACAAACAACACACACTATGAATATGAGAAGAAAACAATCAAACAAACCTTCCCACAATGAAACCACTAGTTGGTGATGAAATCCAACATCACGAGATAAAAATAGGAAGGGGCGAGGATAGAGCGGGTGGATCATTTACGTTGGTGACCTGCTTAACAGACTTATTCCTTGGTGCAAGATTCCATGCAATAAATGTGGATTTACCCTCCAAGGAGCCCGAGTGAGTTTGACCAACATCTATTCCAGGTACATTAAGACTTCCTTTCACCGTCACCTCATGTAAGAACCTAAATATTATGGCTACTAAGGTCACCAACTCCCAGTCATCCCCTGGGAGGGTACATTCGACAGTCCAATCCCAATGTATGGGCAGGATAACAAGTCTTAAATCAACTCGAGAGGCTCCCACACATAATCGTGAGTATACTGTTACAAGGCAAAAACTCTCTATGGCCAAGGGTAAACCACAACAGACAAGTATGAATGTAGAAATCAACTCAATTCCAACATATGCTATATAAACTAATGTGAAATATATGAAAGAGGCCTACCTCGATCCAATGTTTGATGATGTTCCATAAAGGAAAATATTTCACTTCCCACACACTCATCGAGAATATAATCAATGAACGGCGTGGGGAAGTTATCTTTAGGACAAGCCTTGTTCAAGTCGCGAAATTCCATTCACACACGGACGGTTCCTTGCTTTTTATTCATAGGAACGGGGTTGGATACCCATCCAGTCAAGGGAACTGGGTAGATGAAACCAGCATTAAGTAGCTTCTCCACCTTTTCCTTAATAGCGAGGGCCTTCCTAGGATTAAAAAATCTAAGATGTTTTTGAATACATTTAGCATCCGAATAAGTCCTAATCTCATGTTCGAGAATATGAGGGTCTATCCCTGGCATCTCTTCATATGACCAAACGAATACATCTCAAAATTCTTTGAAGAGGTTGACCGAATGGGTAAACCACAACAGACAGGTATGACTATAGAAATCAACTCAATTCCAACATATTCTATATAAACTATTGTGCAATATAAGAAAGTGGCCTACCTCAATCCAACATTTGATGATGTTCCATAAAGGAAAATATTTCTCTTCCCACACACTCATCAAGAATTTGATCAATTAATGGTGTGGGGAAGTTATCTTTAGGACAAGCCTTGTTTAGGTTGCGAAAGTCCATACACACACGGATGGTTCCTTTCTTTTTATTCACATGAACGGGGTTGGATACCCATTCGGTCAAGGGAACTAGGTAGATGAAACCAACATTAAGTATCTTCTCCACCTCTACCTTAATAGCGGGGGCCTTCCTAGGATCAACATCTCTAAGATGTTGTCGAACAGATTTAGCATCCGGATAAGTCTTAATCTCATGTTCGACAATATGAGGGTCGATCCTTGGCATCTCTTCATATGACCAAGCGAATACATCTTGAAATTCTTTGAAGAGGTTGGTGTAGATCATAATCTCTTCTGGCGAACAATCTTCACCTATATTTATGTTCTCAATCTTGCCAGGGGTACGAGAGATATCGATCAGGATGGTAGGAGAAATACTCGCCATATTTCCTTCAACATAAATTTCATGTGTATCAAGTGGAACTACGGCATGACCAACTATCTCACTCAAGGTAGATCGAAAATCATCTTGCTTGATTCTTTCAAGACTTGGGAGAAAATAAGATCGATGATGCATATCATCCCAAGGTCTCTTAGAAACATTCATGGCTTCGAGGATGGCTTCATCCAAATTCAAATTCTCATCTAAGAAATCATGTGAAAAATATAACGAGGTGGCCTATACAGGCCTAAGAATAGGATCCTCCTCATCCATCTATGAGGTAACAGGATTAGGCTCGAAGGAGGAGTCAAGAATGGCTTGATATGAAATCTCCATTGTTGATAGTGTCATAGCCATGCCAACATGTGACTGACCTTCACTCGATAAAGTCGGAGAAGGTAGGGTCCATGGATCACTAATATAGGAAGTGCAAAAAGGAATGGATCTCCCTACTAAAGAAGGCCTACTAGAGATGGCATAAACGTTGTGAATCGGTGTCAAGAAGTTGAAAGTACCCATGAGGGAAGAATACATTCTAACACTAATATTCTCAGTTGTGGGCTAAGAGTTGTCAATCACTAGGATCGACGGTCCAACAGATGCATTAGGACTAGAGTATGCAAAGGATAATTTCTCGATCGTCATGATCTCCCCTTGATGAGGAAAACAAAGTGTGCAGAAGACGGATGATACGACAGTGACCATAGCATAGGTCCAATTGCGACCTAGAAACAAGTTATAATCGAGAGGTGCATCAACTACCTCTACTTCCACCTCTACTGTCTTCCCACCTAACTGGACTGGAAAGGCAGGGAGAATACCATGAGGGCAGACGGAATGACCGTCAAATGAAGTCAACATGTTCGATGACTTGGAAAGGGTCTGAGAACCAATAGATTTCCAACATACCATGGACATCATGCAAGTGGCAACACCTTCATCAACGACCGCTCGTTTGATAGTATACTTGGAATACTCCATGTGGATTTGAAAAGCCACATGGTAGGGTAAGCGAGGCTTCATGTCCATGACATCAAACTTGATAAATTTCGAGACACTAGGTTCTAGAGCTCCTAAGGCAGAGAGTAAGGCATTCCTCTATGATGGAAACATCTGGATTACCTCCAAAGCTGACATCGTACAAGGGGTTTGGCCCAGATCCTCAACAATAGAGTAGTTCTAGGTGGCTATAGAGTTAGGGTTGTGGGTAGAGCGCTTGAGTAATCCTTTCAGAATACGAGGTGGTGGCTCTGGTTTCTTGATCTGTAAGTTCATCTCCAGGGGTGGAGGAGGAGCTTCTAGGCTGGTACTATCTTTTGAAGAGCTATAATCTTGAGAGCAGGTGGCTATATCAATTTTTGCATCAACCATATTGATACAAACACAGTCTCCATCTTGTGGTGGTGGGTTGTGACTTCCACTAGGCACATTTTTTGCATTCGAAGAACTCGAGGCTAAGTGTTGGTTGTGTGGGAATGGTTTCTTCAGCACGGCGGGTGGTATATTTAAAAGCCTCGCATCCTCCACAAGTTTAGGGAATAAGTCTGTAAGGTGGTCATCGGTACAAATTTTACAAGGAAACTTCACCTTGCGTTTCTCTTTCTTGTCCTCTCCATAATTATCATTATGTTTCCCATTATTATCTTTGTCCTTGGGTTTATTATTATTATTCCCACCCTTATTATTATTTTGACCTTACCTTTTATTCCCATCTGGTTGTTGGTCACCATTTGGGTTCTTTGACGATTGCACGGAATGTACATCCGTCGATTGGGTGGGTTTGGAGGATCCAGACAAAGTTGGCCCTCCAACAGACTTCGTTGCCAAGTATATGGACTTTACATTGGCAGACCCTACAATGCCATCGACATGAGGTCTGAGAGTCTGTCTAGGATCGTGAATTGTCCGTGATGCGTCTGGAAGAAAGTGGTATAACATCCCAGACTGAGCATATATAAAATCATGTTGTTGGGCTCTAAATATAGCTTCTTCCTCATTGAAGACCCTGGAAGTAGCAATGCCCTTTGAAATAGGAGTGTGCAAATACTTTAGGAACCATTCTAGAAGAAAGGCCAAGGGTATAGGAGTCTTAACCAACCGCCTTCGCCTACTCCATTCCTAGATATGGTCTGAGATGTGAGTGTCGGTACCCTGGCGTAAAGTCGACAAAATTTCAAGGCCAGCATCATAACAAATGGGCAATTGAAAGTGGTTGAGAAAGGCTAGCACAAACTAATGGAAAGACCCATATGTCCCCCTAGGTATCTCAATGTACCATTGTGATGCAACTCCAATGAGATTGCATTGAAACAATCGTAATCTAATAGAATCATGATTCAGAGAATTCAATGAGCACCAAAGGTGAAAAGTAGTCACGTGGTCACTGGGGTCCTCGCCATTCTTACCTTCAAACTTTGGAATGTCTAACGAAAGTTTGGTAGGGACATGGGACCATGTGGGATCATGACTCACCGGGTCATTCATTAGTTTAGATAAATCTGGAAAATTAAACGTGGCCAGAAAGGGAAGACAGGGTTGTGACACCTGGCCCCATCCTCTCACGAAATATTGTGTGTTAGGAACTACATTCCATCTAGGATTCTGGTAAGGAACAAAACCTTTTCTGGGATTAAAATACCCTCCTTCGGGCTGATTCGTAAAAGATGGATTGGGCATCATTCCAACAGGAATGTTTTGATAAGGGTTATGAAAGTTACCCCCTGTTGGATTAGATCCAAGCTGAGGATTGTTAAAATTTTCCCCAAGTGGATTAGAACTAGGTTGGGGAGTGCCCAAAGTGTATTACTGGCCTCCTCCAGGTGGGAACCCAGAGGACTGAAGTGGATTTGTCATGCCAAAAGTATTGGTCAGAATCGGCACTGAGGGGATAGGGATATAGGGCGAAACTTGTCCACCAGATGGGTTGTTCCATCCAGTCGTATAAGGATTAGCCCTAGGGTTAACAATAGGGACACTTCCGCATTAGGATTCGCTTGGGGTATATGAGAACCACTAAATGGGAAAGCAGTGTAAGTAGGTGTAGTGCCCCCAAGTCCAAATCTAGTGTTAGGGCTAGCAGCTGGGATGGCAGTCAAAAAATGAGAAGTGAAGTTAGGCATACCATATGAAAATAGACTAGAAGCCATAGGGATGGTCTGAACATTGTAACTCAGCGAGTGACCAAAACCCCCAAAAGGGTTTGATGCAAGAGATGAAGCATTAACTACAGGCCGAGCCATAGTATCGGTATAAGCCTCTAGCACTACAACTATAGCAGTTGCAAGTGTCAAAGGGGTGCCATTAACTATAGTAGGATTGGGATTCGAATAACTCCCAGTGTTCTGAAGACTAGACTCGGTACTCATCCTTGTCGAACCACAATTCTGAGAAGTGGATGTGTGTGTACCACTCCTGATAACTCTATGCCTTTTAGAAGGAAAGAACTCAAAAAAAGGTGGTAACCATAACAACTAACGGGACCTGCGAGGAAGCTAGTCCGACTCCACAATGACTTATGACTCTCCAACAAATAAAAATATATCCTAAGGCCAACTAGTAGTCAAAGATCATACCAAAAAGTCAAACGGCCAATATGCATGCAAACAGGCTAAAGTGGTTGAGTGGCCTGCCTCACTAGAGAAGGTATGTCTCATCCAAGAGGGACCTGAGACTCCCCTCTAAAGTTTGGAGGTAACAAAATTAGTTATAAGGGCCCTCGTAGTCTTAACAACCAGTTGGTCAGATCCCCCCAGAGAGGTAATCCTCCATAAAGGTTGTGTGTTTTCCAACCCCTATCTGACTCAGGATACAAGAAGAATAACCCCTGCAAGTAACCTATGAGATACCTAGGTCAAGAAACTAATAAACCACTATATAACTAATGCACAGGCGAGCAGTCGTAAGTCTGGATCATTGTATGGGCAGGGTAGCGAAGCCTGAAACCTTGAAAGCACTACCTCTCACAGAGGTATGGGTACTAGCAACATCCCCGAATATGAATAAATCCATAGAAATAACTCTAACGCTAGGGGAGTATCCAGGGGTTATCCATTCAACAAAATTCATGCAACCTTGTGATTAAATATGGTGTGAGCGGAGCCTCCTAATATTACCAATTATACAATGGAATTCTCAACTCCCTATCTCAGACACATATGTTGATTTAATTTCCTTGGAGAAGCTTACTCACAAGATCATATTCCAAGGCGCTGAATCCTAGGCTATTTTGTGCACCCGAAAAAAAAATCATGACTAATCAATTTTAGTTTAAAGAGTAAATTTTATTGGTCATGGTTACGCAAAAGGGTATGGAAGTGAAACCCATGGTGTTATGACTCTACAAGAAAATAAATATGGATATAATGCGAAGTCTATCTTTAGATTTTAAATGAATTATATGCTAATAAGAACAGTGTAGTCTTAAATTTCAACTCTGCAATTCAGAAGTAAAATGACAATCTTTCACTAAATGTGCTAAGCTAATGATAAAGATTCTAAGACGAAAATGCCACCCAATGCAAAATGCCTATTTTTTTATTTTCAATATACTAAAAAGAAAATGCATGGACTGATGAGAAACCTGATATATAAATTTTGTTGTGTATAAAAGAAATAACTCGAGTAGAATACCAAGCAGCCAAGCAAGCAGCCCAGATAACAAGGACAAATCAAAAATGGAAAACAAAGAGAAAGACTCCACCCAAAAATTCAACTCCAAACAAGTTTCCTGTCATCCCAGATAATCTCAACAGACACTATAGAGACCTAAGAAGGCTTAGCAATCTTCAAATCCCACCCAGCAGTCACTAAACTAAGCAAACAAGCAAGGGGAAGTGGTATACGCGACTGTTCAGGAGAACAGAGCGTATATAATCTCCTTGCAGTGAGACAGCAAGCATGTATACGCGACTGTCAAGGAAAAAAGGGCGTATATGCTTTAAAACAAGGTCGGACAAGGATAAAAGGATAAAAACTCAGACTCAGAGTGAACAAAATCTGTCAAGCATTGATACGACAAGAAATACAAAGGGAAAAGAGAAATTTAAGAAGAAAAGGTACTTCAACCCTTAGGAGGAATATCTCTCCCCAGTGGAGTCACCATTTCTGTTACAAGGGAAAAAATCTCTATGGCCAAGGGTAAACCACAACAGACAGGTATGACTATAGAAATCAACTCAATTCCAACATATGCTATATAAACTAATGTGCAATATAAGAAAGAGGCCTACCTTGATCCAACGTTTGATGATGTTCCACCATTGAGAACTTTGACCCAAAGCTTTATACCTGCAAGAAGTTCTCAACAAAAAAGCAGAGCAAGTACATAGTGATGATATAAAAGGGGTTAGCACATCAGATAGCATAATCCATTAATAAACATTACAAACACGCCCATGGATAATAATCATATATTTGCAAGATACCAATAGGACAGGAAAGGAGTATTTCTATTAATAATGGATCAGCAGAAGTGACAACATTACATACTTCTGTGTCAGCATGGATCGAAACCAAGAAACCAAGTTCCTTCCAACTGGGTCTCCACCACTTCAATCCTCCACCAAAGGCAAGCTCATAGTAAAGAGGCAATGATGTCCTCTCAACAATAGGGAAAGATCTTGGGGTCTGAACACTGTGTTCAGACTTGAGGGATAAAGGGATGCAGACTCAATATGAAGTAATTTCTCCAGAGTAACTTTGCTCTCAAAGTTGAATGCTTTCTCCTCTTTTCCATAGCTCGAAATTGTGCTCTTATAGCCTTTAGAATGTAACTGAAGGGCCAAGTTGGAACGTTTCCAATATATGGAAGGCCAAGGATCAGAGATCTTCTATCGTGACATGGAAACCCAACCTCATTTTGTATTTTCTGGAAAAAATATCGATATACACAAGATGTAGTGGAGCCACAAGCGTATATGCATCTTGTATAACTGATAGGGAGAATATATGTGGAACAATGTATATTTTTAGTTCTGGATTCATCAAAAATGGATGATAAGTCTTCATAGGGAAATGGAAAAAGGCCCTCTGCGCAAGATAGTAATGGTGAGGCAAATCTTTCTATAACATATACCCTCAAATGACCCCGACTACTACGAACGGTTGAACCACAGAGGGATAATATTCATAGCTCTCTCGAACGTGACCTCATGCATAACCCCTGTGTGAGAGGGGGATCCCAGAAAGCCTATACGACAATTGGATTTTCTCTCCCTATCGCAAGATGCTAAGTTTGTTTGATATCTTTGGAAATTTATCCTTTCAACCTATTCCAAAGCCCTACACCTTAAGCTAATGTAGTTTTTCTAACAAAGATGTAAAAAAGTCTGATAAATTTTAGTTTAGCTTTGATTTTAGTGGTTGTTGTTTACTCAAAGGTGTATGAGAGTGAAAACTAATGGTATTATGACTCATTTCCCAAAACATGCATAAGAAATGATAAGAAGACCTTTCTTTCAATGAATTTCTATTTAAGGGAAGGATAAGGATTTTCCTTTCACTTTCAAACACTAAGATGCAATGACCTCATGCAATAGTCCTCAATCAAAAATCCAATACAATGCTAAAATGTTTATTTGTGAATGATAATCAATTGATGTAAAGCTTCCTATGTTAATCAAACTTCAAGATCTATGAAATTTAAGCAATTGGAAGAAAAATTCACATAAACAAAAACACACCCCTATTGTGATCAAACAAGAAAAAGAAAACCAAAAACTCAAAAAGAAGGGAAAAGGGCTTGGACAAGATGACCTCAAAGATTAGAAGGAAAAGTACAAAATACCTTTGAAACTCCTTACAAAGATTTCACTCACTGAGATAAACGAGAAGAAAACGACAAATTGACTCTAAATCGTCAAGGACAAAGAGTTATTGCAAAGGACAAATGTAAGAAAAAATCCAAACAAAAGGGGATGAATTCTCAGAAAGAAGGTTTTGAAGGCCAATGACAAAGATGTATTGAGGTTACAAGACTCCTGAGCAAGTGCCAAAATCAAGAAATGAACTCAGATATTGAAAACCTGGAAGATTTCTCACAGAAAAAGGGGTAGTGCTCTAGTGTAAAGCGAACCAGAGAGTTCCAATGCTCTGTGTAAGACCAACAAGGAGTGTTAATGCTCTGATAGCAAGGTCAGGGAAGCGCTAGGCTTCAAAAGTTAAAAAAAAATGCCCAAAAACTCAAAAACTCAAGAAAACTCAGTCAATCGAATTGAATATGATGAAATCAAGAGCCAATCAATCAGATCTAAGAATCAAAGAGACAGTATGGAGAAGTTCAAAAGATGAGAAAAATCCAAGACAAGACCTAGGAAAGGAAACAAAAATCAGAGCTCCTCCCTAGTGGAGTCACCAATTTTTGTTACAGGTGAATCGTCCTACGGACAAGTGGATTCCCTCTTGGTATCTAGACCCCTAAAACCAAGACAAAAAGGGTGTTATCGTTGGTCACTGACATCCTTTTAGATCTAATTAAAATAACGAATGAAGAGGAAGAAGAAAAGTGTACCTTGTTAAATCTGTTTATCCTTGCAAAGTCCAAGTTGAGATTCAATACCAAGATCCTCAATAGGTCTTGTAGAACAAAAAAAGATACAACAAGATTCCTATTCTACCAAGATTATCTCAAATACAGATCTATCTACTAGAGACAAGTTCATGTGTAACAAACATAAACTTAAAAGAAACAAACCAAGCATGAATTTATATTAATGAGAACAAAGTGTTTCTTATAGCCATGGATGTGGTGCAACAGCTTCACCAAGCTCCCTTTGTCCAGACCCTTGCTCAAATAATCCACACAAAGAATGATGATGCTTTATTGTTCATCTCCCTTATGAGATCATAATTTTGATGCCTCTAAACTGCCCTCTTCTGTCACCATGAGGAGGCCTCCTTATATAACCTTGGAGAGGCCCAACCACTTGAGAGATATTTGGGATAAGTTGAGGATTCCTCTCCTTTAGTTATGAATCTTCCCTAAGATTGTGCCTTGAACTCATATTCGAATATAACCAACCTTAGAGATTGAGGGGATTCTCCCCTAATTTCCTCCAACAAACCAAAAATTCGCTCAAAAAGGGCAGCGCTCCCCCAAAAGGGTGCACAGAATGCTTGGAATGCTCCCCCAAAGGAGGCTAGGGAGCACTAGAACCCCCTAACAATGGGTATGGGAGCGCTTCCCTTCAAAAAATCATTTTTGAGTGGCTTTTTCAATGGCAAAAGACTTGTACTTTTCATCAGATGATTTCTCCTTCTAAGACCAGTCTTTGAGGGTATCTTAAGTGTCCTTATGATGTCATTGGAGGCACGACATAGGCAAGATGGCAGTATGATATTGTGGCACTTGTGGTCAAGATGCGACACTTGCGGACAAGATGCGACACTTATAACACTTGTAATGACGACACTTGGGACACTATTGAAGTGAGTAATTTTGATGTGTAACAGTATCCAAATAGTGTTGACAATCCTCATTCCACTAAAACTTTGTATCTTTCCTCAGCTACTTCTCCATTGGCACGGTGATCTACGCATACCCTTTTATAAATTTTATGTAGTATCATGTGTGTCCCAATGTTTCTCTTAGTTGACAGACTGTTTTTGGTGGTGGCAAGTTCATTATTATTGCAATCTTGGCAGGATCTACTAGTAAACCTCGTTTTCATACTATATGGCCCAATAGTATCCCAAAAGGTGTTCTAAAGATGCACTTCTTGATGTTTAATGATATATGTCACTTCCTGCATCTTTCTAACATCAGCTGCAAGACCTCTACATGGTATTTCAACAGACTATAGACTATCCAATCATCCAAGTATACCTCTAGGAACTGGTGTATAAACTCTTTAAATGCAATTATACCTACTCTGTAAAATATTGTTGGTGCATTCTTCAGTCCAAACGGCATGACCGTGTACTGGTAGGATCTCCATTCTATAGCAAACATGGTATTGTATATGTCTTATGGTGCTATCTTGATCTGATGGTATCCTAGAAATCCATTGATGAATCAATATACTTCTTGTCCTCCTACGTTCTCCAACACCTCATCCATGAGTGGTGTAGGGAATGGGTCATGTAGGCACGCATCATTCAACTTCCTTAGGTCAACGCATACTCTTATCCCGCCTTGTTTTTTCTCTGGAACTACCATCGGGATTATCCATTCGGATTCTTCCACGGGTTCTATGATTCCATCTTCCAGCATCTTATCAATCTCATATTTGACTTTTTGCTTGTATATCAGATTTAGTCTGTATGGTCATTGTCTGATTGGTCTTGCCTCAGCTCTGAGTGGTATCCTCATTTCACCTAGATCTCCTGCTATGCCTTTCATTTATGTGAAAGTTGTGGGGAACAGGTCATTGTACTTGTGCAGTAAATCCATTATGCTTTCCATTGTTTGCTCATCCCAATAATCTCCAATGTTGGCCATTTTAGGATTCTCAACTGTCCCAATGTTGACTTTCCTCACCTTGATCGGTGCAGCAATTACTTCTGATTCTAGAGGTGGACCTTCCACTTCTCTTTCTCCTTCATCTTCCTCAATATAAATATCACATAGATCATCTTCATTTGGTACTTCTTCCTGCACATGGTAGCATGACAACAGTTCTTTCACTGTCTGTCTGTTCCGTTGTTGTTCTTCTGTTATGAGTTCGACTTCTGGTTCCTGAATGAATATCACCCATATTATTTGTTTAAGTGTTTCATCTATGTTGAGGTTCTCATGCTCAAATGAGAAAGTTTCTGTAAAGTTTTGTTCTAGTACTTTCTAGATCTTAGTTCCTCTACGCAGTTCCTTCTCTGTGTACCAATTTGTTGGAATGCCCTCTAATGTGTGTACGAAATGATGAGGCCATTCTTCTAGGGGTGTCATTTCCCACAATGCTCTGCACTTCTCCAAGTGTTTTGTTGGTGCCCCTTGTCCATCAAATTTATGTTGTTGGTTGCTTCTTTGTTCTCCGCCAAACCTAATGCGTAGTAATCGCTTACATTGGTACCAATCCTTGATTTTTTCTTTCTGTGCGCCCCACCATCTTACAGGTGTGGCCTTGAGTGCTATATATAGTGATAAGAATCTCTAATTTTATAACACTTTGTCTTCTTAAAGTGTCAAGAATGCTTCTATATCGTTTACCCCATGGAATTTTGGTAGTTCCCTTATCTCTGTACCTACCCATCGTACTGTGCGGTCTATTCTTGTGCATCTTCGTGTGAAAACTTTGTGTATCCTCTGTTTCCATTTCTCTAACCCTGTATCTGAGTTTGATGCACATGAAGTAATTCTCTTCCAACTGAGTATCCCATCTGTAGTTCGGTTTATGTAATCCTCATCTTGCATAGTTGTTCTATACAACTGGCTAATTTCCTCCAATTCCAAGATAGTAGACTCTACAAACCTTTCCCCTTATGATGGGTATAATGGCGCAATGACCCTGTATTCTTCTGACTCGAAGGCCATTTTTCATGTCTTTAAGTTGATTATGGCCTGGTTATCAAATTCCCAATCCAAGCCGAGAAATGTTGGATATGGTGTTGTTCCATCCACTATCTCTATTACTTCGAAGTCACCTTTAGTGCACACTCCATCCAGGTATACTGTTACTCCTTTCAACCTCCCTATTGGTAGAACTTTGTGTTGATTTGACAATTTCAACTGAACGGGTGAATATCCTAATGTGGGCTCCCCCATACATTTCCATGTCTTCTTGGGTAATACATTGAATTCGGATCCTAGATCTAGTATAATATCTCCCATGTTGAAATCTCCAATGTTGGCGTTAAGCCTGAACTCCCTACTTTTTCTTCTCCTTGTATGTAGGTGATTGGTTATTTTCTGTTCTAGTTTTCCTTTTGTCTCTACACTACATCTTTCTAGCATATTTTTTAATATTTTTACAATGGATGGATCATTAAGTAATTTTACGCATGATTGAAAAAAGCCTTTGATTGTACTTACTTGTCCCAGGGGCTCCATTTCTCTGGTATGATCCAACGATGGAGGCATCTCGTACTCTATTACTTATTTATTATGTTGTGCGGTTGAAGTCGACGCAATGTCAGGCTTAAAAAATTATTGTCTAGCTTTCTTAAATATATCCCTCTCGTTCTACATGTCAAACTGCTTCCTTGGTTCAACATTCTTCTTCACCCATTGTTGTTGTACTGGATCTTGTCATACTGCGTCATTTCATGTTTTATCTCCTCTTTTTGTAACTATGTTGATGTTTCTTCCTTCATCCCTTGCTTTTGTTGAAATCCATTGAACATTATGGTTGTTCTAATTCCTCTTTTCATGGTTCTTCCCTAATAATGTAGGACATTATTCTGTGTCATGATCTGATGCGCGACAGTACATACAAGTCCCTGGTGGAAGTGGGAATTCTCTTGCATAGTGTCCTGGTTGTTGACGTTTGTGGCATACCATTGGTCCTCTACCTCTTCCAAAGCATCATCTTTCTCTTCCTCCACCTTTGTACCCATCTCGATCTCCTTGCGGCATGTTATATTGAGGCGCCTAGTTATACTGCACGGTATTATAGTGGGGTTGTGATGTGTTATATTATTGATGTGCAGTATTATATTGTTGCTACGTAGTGTTGTATAGGGCTGGTACCTGGTTAAACTAGGGTGTGGCTTCCCCGGTCATCATTTTTTCCTGCACCCTATATGCATCTGATGTCCTCTCTCTGATCAACTCCATGGTTCTACAGTATTTCTCATCATGGCTTAATAACTTGCAAAAGTTTCAATATGAGATCTTTGGGACTGTCTGATACTTCTACATCATTGGGAAATGATATGGGTCATGGACATGTTTCTTAAATATTTTTCACCATAATCCTCCTGTTGGTAATGGATTTGGCATTTCTGCTACCATGTACTGTGCGAATGTTGGGAATTCGTTCTTATGGTGTCCTTTTGTCCAGCATGTGGTACACCAAACGGCTTCTCATTTGTCATTGCTTTTGTTCTGTTTTAGTTGGAAGATTAATTTCTTCAAATCCTCCTTCAGCTCTTTGATGGATGGATCTGTCTTCTGATATTGGTTTTCTTCCAGTTGTAGGGCTACTTGCAAAGCCTTTGCCTGTGTCTGAAACTTATGTTGTCGCAGTGGATATTTTAAGTGTGGTAATAGTGAATTGACAAACAAGTGCCTGTGATGCATGTCTTTCGTGAGATATTTCAACTTTCCTTTCATTTGCTTGAATCTCTGGTCAATATCCCATATAGATTGTCCTAATTTCTGTCTAATTTCTATCATCTAGTTCATGTATTGATCCTCTGAACTTGGCTTCTGAAACTCATTTATCAGCAATTTCTTGATATCCGTAATCATTCTAGTTGTTCCTGGTGGATTGTTTGTGGCTAAACTCATATACCAATCTAGTGCACGATCCCTTAGTGTGATTGCTAGTTGTGCAAGTTTAGTGTCCTCGTTTGTGATGTGTTTTGCTTCCCATATCTTTTCAAATATAAACAGGTGCTTTCTCGGGTCTTGTGATGCTTCTCCTTTGAATTCTAGTAACCTGATGGTGGGATCGTGTCCTTCCATCCTGGATGTTGAACTACTACCTCCGCGCGGTGTAGACACTTGACTAATGCTTCCTAAACTAGCTCCCCCGGTTTTTTTTCCTTGTGTAGATGTACTTCATGTTGTCTTCCTTCTCCCGAAATTCGGTTGTCTAAATGGTGGTGTTCTCTTTGGTGTGTTAGTCACACATGGTTTTATGGGTTCCACATTGACATTAATATGGATAGGATTGATGCCTTCTATTCCTGATCTTGGACCTATCATCTTCCTCTCATATGTTGCACGCACGATTTCCTCAATATTCTCCACATCCCGGAGATCCTCTACCTCCTCTTCATCACTTGCCAATCCCTCCATCGCAACTATGACTGTCTTCTTGGTGTTCACCTTGTATTGGTATGGTACTCCACTGCACGTCTTTCTAGTTGTCGCCATGATTTGCTTGATCTAGTTTTCATCCATCATGATTGGGTCCAAGGCTTCCTCCTTCTTTCCTTTATCCTTTTCTCCTTCCATTTATCCTTTTTTTTTCATTTTTTCCCCCCTTCCCCCATGCACGCAGGGAATTTTAGTTTTCTGACTCCATTGCCATTACACCTTTTTTATAGAGTAGTATCTTAATAGAAGTATATAAGAAATATAATATACCTTCCTCAAGACCTGCGTGGAAAATATTGCTCTGTTGTGTTGTACGACTTCACGATATCTACTGCAAATTATGTTATAAAGCTTTCTACAATATTGTCGAGCCAAAAATCTACTGCGCGGGTGAATTTATTATTCACCTGCTATAACTACGAGATCTGAACTGAAGTCCAGTCTAATTATCGGATCTGATTTGTTGCGTGGTTATCCTTCAATCTCAATATCCACTCCTACAATAAGTGTGGAAAATAAAATAAAAATACTTCATGTAGATCAATAAACACATATTTCTCAAGATATTTGCGTGGTGTTACTCTAGGATTTATGTTATCATTCTATGCAAACTCTATCTCCTTTGTTTTCAACCATATTTCAATCTCTTCTTTTGTGGGATTCCACAGTCTTAACATGCCCTTCTAGCGGTGCATTCTTCTCACCTTCTTGTCATCTGATTCGATATTCGTTTGACCCGCGTTATGGAGATCTTACATTATTTTACCAGATCCTCGATAGATCCCATCTATTCAATCCTATGTTGTTCCAACCAACAACAAAACCATTTGTTGGTTGCTTATCTGAATTATACCTTTAACATGATTCGACCCAGTTTCAAGTCTACTGGGGTTCCAAAAAAGCATCTAAAACTATTGGCCCTCCTGGTAAACCAAAAGGAAACAGAGTGCACTACGCAGTCTCACTCGAGATAATCTTAATGGGTGACTGCAATACTCAAGTGCTTGTAGTGTAGGACCGAGTGGGGATCTGTGAGTTGCACACTAAGAGTCTGATTTAATAATTAAATCAATATATTGTCATTCTCATTCATGCATGTAAAGCAACTAGATCCATTTATTCATTTATACATTATTCTAACATCTACTCATAAACAGTGAAAGGAAGACAAACATTGAATCGCATAACATAGGTTTTACCATGTTCACCCCCTCCTGGGCTACATCGACAAAGATCTGCCTCTTAATCTCTTTTATTATGGTTCTGTCATATATGGTGTTGCGGGCACTACAACTCTGTTCATACATTCATAAAACATACTCCTTGACCTTTACGAGGCTGACTAGATCGCATCAAGCTCCTCAGCCTACGATCTAACCCTCAAGGTCTAGTTCCTATTCTGTCCTACAACCCAACATCTTACAAAAAGGTATCAGATTATAGTCATTTTATCGACCTGTTACTCTATCTCACATGAGTAACACATAACAAAACACATCCTTGTTACCAATACCTCCTAGGTATCTATTTATATCCATTCCTGGCTCATAAACCATTACAATGTATTACAAAAACCCTAACCCTAGCGTCATTAGGTCTTCCATGCATGCGTGTGTGTTACTTTTCCTTCAAGTTGTCTCTTTCCTCTTACATGCCTTTCTTTCAAAAATAACCTTTATTTCTGATTCGGCGTGCTTCCAACAGCAAGCCTTATGAAGATCTAGGCGATCATGTTACAATGTTTCACTTGTGTTGCTCCGCCAACTTGTTGAACAATGACTATATCAAGTTTGAATTGTTTCAACACAATCTCATAGGGGGTGTTTTGAAGTGGTGCATTGAGCTCAATGTCTTGAAGTATGATTACTTTAACAATTTGGAAATTGTTTTCTTAAACCATTTTCAGCTACCGATGAGATATGATGTCAACACAGATTTGCTGACCAACTTCGAGCAGACGAATGCCATCCATATCTCTGATCATATTCGAGAATGGCATCACTAGAAGAGTTTGATAAAATTAAATGTCCCTCCTACATTTTTTCTTGAGTGGTTCCTAAATTCCTCGGTGCCTTGTGTCTCCAAAGATGTCGTAACCTCCGTAGTATTTTCTGAGGAAGAGGCTATTATGAGGGCTCAAAAACTGGAGTATCATGTGTAGATCTAAGAATATTATCCTTAAGCTTGGATTCTGGTACTAGGTATATCATGTCTTTGTAGAAGATGATATAATCCACCACTCTATACTTTTCATCCTTGATGCTTGCCTTGTTACGATATTTTGACCATGTTTTGATCCGGTTCCAGCTTATCCACCACCGACATCTCACCTAGGATCGGTGTAGATCGAATTTCCACTTATACCTTGCATATGGATATCGAGATCGACCAGAGTCTAAGGAATTACAATCCAGCATGTTGTATGGGATTCTTCCTAATGCAAAACGATCAACTTTCGACTTGACCAAACCGAAGTCTAGGCCTCATGTTGATAGTATAGTAGGCTCATCACAAAGAAATCCCACAGATTAATTGTCTAACCAAATTCAACAGTTGTCGATACAATAGACTTTGGACAAACAAACTTCGAGTACAAATACCCCTGCCACTCACACGTCAGAAGTACACAGTGTTCCAATGACAAACCCCAAGGAAAACAAACAGTCCAAGGGTAAAAGAAATATTAAATGAAAGAAGGGTAAGGTGGATAAAAAGGTTTCTAACAATGTTGGTGAGGGAAAATATGAGAAGAGAAAGGTTAAGTTTCCTTGTAATATTTGCACGGACGATCAACTAACTCACCAATTCCCTTGTATTGAGGAAGCCCAAAATATTTTAGCACAACAATAGCTTGTTGTCTTAACTAACCCTTTCCCTCAAGGGAAAAATATGGCACAAGCTTCCTCATCCACAAATGCGACTGGGGGAAATAAGGGATCCCCCACGCTTAATGTTAATAATGGAGCCGCAAATTTATACATGATGAGATCAGATGCTCATATTCATACTAGGGCTCATGATTATGGAATTCCTGTATCTGCTGAGAAGGGAAAATAAGCTTCCAACCCATTGTCTCCTCTTCATATTGAGAAGACCATGGGAGAAACAACGACTCACATCCCTAAAGGTGCATTTAAGAAAGATTCTCATAATCTGAATGCAAGGGCTTCCCAGAACTATTTTTTAGTTGAAGATCTTGTGCAAACCCCTTATGCAATGTCTGTTTTGGAAGTTCTCTAGAGTTTCCCCTCATAGAGAAAAGAATTATTGTCTTCTTTGGGTGTTTTTGAGCCAGCTAACTTGGGAACTATCATTGTTTACCCTTCTGATCACAAACCTTGTTTTCTTTACTACGTCGCCTTCTAGATAGTAATGTCTTATGCCTTGAAATCGTTGACACGGAATATTTTCTGCATGATGGTAGACAAGGGTGCCTCGAACTACATTATGTCATTGGCATGTTGGAAGGCTATTGGTCAACCTGAGTTTTCTTTGTCTCCTAATTTGTTAATTTCTTTTTGCGGCCATTCTTTTCGACCATATGACATAATCCCCTCTTTCCCCATGCAGTTGGAGGGAAAAACTGTGTGTCTTGAGTTTGAAGTAGTCGATGACCCTCTTGACTACAACCTTTTGTTAGGACAAAGTTGGACCTATGCAATGAAATCAGTTGTATCCTCCATTTTTCGTGTCTTGTGTTTTCCTCATGAAGTCAAGATAGTAACCGTTGATCAATTATCCTTCTCTCGTCCTGACCCTTCATCGGGGGCATCCATGGTCACGATGATTGATAACCCATAGCAAGGTACCATCAACTTAGGTGATGTATTGTTTCCATATTTAATGAGAACTTTTGATTTTCCACAACCTTCGAATGATGTCAAGTTTATTTCAGTTCTCACTGATCAACCTAAGGCTACGATCTTTCAAGTAGATTCTTTTCAAATGACTTATTTTAATGATTTGTGGATTTTACCTTCCCCATCGACTTCGATGGAAGGGGTAGGGAATCCTGGCATGGCTATGCCCCTATCCCCAACTGAGGTTGCATACAATATTGTTTAGCAAACCTTGGCCAACTCTGATATATCTCCCCCTCAAGAGCTAGATCTTGTTCTTGAGCCTATTTGGGCTCAAGAGTATCTTACTTCTCACAATCCTTTGGACTTGGTATTTCCCTCCGATGAGGTGGTTTTAGAGGAAATGATGGGTCTAGATAGGCCTTGGGATGATATTCATCATAGGTCATACCTTTTACCTAAGCTTAGGAGAGTGGAAGTGGAAGAGTTCACCACGACCGTGAATTTAGATGTCACTTGGCCTATTAATCCTTTGTCCATGCACGAAATCTATGTTGAGGGAAACATGGTGAGTATAGCTAAGACAATTCCAATTGACATCTCTAAAACCCCTAGCATTGTTAAAAATGTCTTCATCGGAGTAGATTTTTCCCCCGAGGAGATTCAAGTGTACATTGAAATATTTAAAAAAAATTGAGAATTTTTTTCCTAGTCTTATGAGGAAATTTGAGGCATTGACCCTCGTATAGTTGAACATGAGATTAGCACTTATCCCGATGATAATATTTTTTAGCAGAAGCTTCACCTGGTCAACCCTCACAAGGTAGAGGCTATCAAGGCTGAGGTAGAGAAATTGATTAAGACTTGTTTCATCTACCCAGTTCAATTAAAGGAATGAGTGTCAAACCACGTCCATGTCAATAAAAAACAAGGTATAATCTGTGTGTGCATTGACTTTCATGATCTGAATAAAGATTGCCCAAAAGATAACTTTCCTACCCCATTCATTGATCAGATTATCGATGAATGTGTGGGATGTGAAGTTTTTTATTTTATGGATGGTTTATCAGGGTATAATTAGATTCAGATCAAGCCCAAGGATCAACATAAGACTGTTTTCATATGTCCTTGGGGTACGTTTGCATACTGGAAAATGCCTTTTGGCCTAAAAAATGTTGGAGCTACTTTTCAGCGGGCCATTTCATTCGCCTTCCATGACCTCAAACATATAGTCGAGGCATACATTGATGATCTAGCATCACGTTCTTGTAAGAGATCTGATCATCCCGCACACCTTCAACTTATTTATTAAAGGTGTCGCTACTACCAGATTTGCCTAAATCCATACAAGTGTAGTTTTTGTGTTACGTCGGGATGTTTTTTAGGTTTTATCATTTCCACTAAAGGTATCATGGTCAATCCTCTTAAGGTTGAGGCAACAGTTCAGTTACCTACCCCACACAAAATCCCCCAGCTTTAGAGTCTTCAAAGGAAAGATAACTTCCTACGACAATTTGTTGCCAACTATGTTGAAATAACTAAGGGGTTTATGCATATTTTGAAAAAAGGGGTCCCATTTTTCTAGGATGAAGCAGATCAATGCTCTTTTAAAGCATTGAAAAGTGACCTGACATTTCCCCTCTACTTATTCCTCCTGACTATGGCAAGGATTTCTTGTCATACTTGGATGAAACAGAGCCTACCATCGGTATGGTCTTGGTTCAAGAAGATGACGCGCTCCAGGAACACGTTATATACTACTTTAGTCAAGGCTTAGTTGTACCAGATCTCAACTACACTCATGTTCAGAAACTGGATTTGAAAACTGTTCACGCTATCCAAAGGTTCTGTCATTATATTTTACTCTGTAAGAACACCATTATAGATGTCGTTAATCCTTTTCAATATGTGTTTACATGACGAGTCATCGACGAGAATATTAGTCGATGGATAGTCATTCTTTAATAATTTGATGGACTTTGTTTCAACAAAGTCTAAGAAGTCTTTGGTCTTTGCCGAGTTAATTTTGGAACTCCCAACTGAGAGTGGCAATGATTTTCTCGAAGAGTCTTTGATCAATGAGGATCTCTTCCTTATTTCATCTTCGGACCCTTGGTATGGAGATATACTTGTGTATATTCAAACTCTTAAGTTTCCTTCCTCTGTGTCTCATGATGAGCGTCGACGAATACACCATCAAGCAAGAAATTATCTTATTATTGATGATACTTTGTACTGTCGAGGAGTTGATTGTGTTCTTCATCGTTGTGTGACTCATGAAGAAGCAAAGATCCTATTAAATGATTTCCACGCTGGAGCTTGTGGTGGTCACTTGTCTGGGTTAGAAACATCCCAGAAGATCCTTTGTGTAGGATACTTTGGGCCCTTGTTAATCAAATATTGTATAGAGGCGGTTAAGAAGTGTCACCCATGTCAAATATTCTCTTGAAAGATGTGGGAACTTCCTGCTCCTATGTTTCATGTTATTATTGTTGGTCCCTTCACTAAATGGGGAATTTATTTCACTACATGCCACCCAAATTCTTCTAGTGGGAATCGTTGTATCATTGTGGAAGTAGACTACTTCACAAAGTGGGTCGAATCCATGCCAACATTTAGTATTGATAGAAAAACGACAACACTTTTATTTTTCAACCAGATTGTCGCTATGTTCGGTATACCGAAACAGATTGTCACAGACCATGGCAGTCACTTTAAAAATAAGATGATGAATGAGTTAAAATAAAATCTTGGGTTTAATAAAGAACATTCATCACCCTATTATCCACAAGAAAACAGTCAAATGGAGGATATCAATAAGTCTCTAAAGACTATTCTACAATGGACAATCAATTCGGCCAAGTCAAATTGGAATTTAATGTTATATTCAACACTTTGGGCATATCGAACTTTTATCAATATGGATATAGGTTTCTCTCCTTTCCAACTTGTTTATAGGTTGGGGGTAGTATTTCCCATAGAGTGTCAGATTCCTTATCTCAAGTTGGAAGTGGAACTACTACCCGACACGACGACACTTGAAGAGCGTCTTATCTATCTCAAACAGCTCGATGAACAACATTGAGATGCAACCTTGTCTAATGAGGCTCATAAACAACATGTCAAGTGTCAATATGATCGGTCGGTCCACCCTGGAGTTTTCTCTGAAGGTGATCTTGTATTTGTCTATGATCAAGATAAAGATCCCTTGGGGACAGGAAAATTTAAACCCATGTGGTTCAGACCGTTTATCGTTAAGTAAGTTTTGGAAAAAGGCACTTATCAATTGGTTGGATTCGAAGGTAATTCTTTTCCTTAGCCCAAAAATGGGATATACCATAAGAAACATTATGCTTAGTTTGGTCACCTAAGTGTGGCTTCTTGTAAATAGTGTATATTTATATTTATACATTTTTAGTATCTTTTTGTTTTATGGACATATAAATTATTGTGTTTCTCCATTGTGGCATATGTCAAGTGAATATGAGGTTTATGTTGGGTTCGTGGATGGTGCTATTTGACACGCTGGGGGGATTTCTTCTACAGCTTGGGTGATATTCACACCCACTGGTCAGTTGGTATCTTCTGGAGGTATTTGTCTAGGAGAAGCAACAAATAATGTTGTCGAGTACATTGTTGTAATATAATTACTACGTGATGTGTTGTCACATGGTATATCTCACCTCTAGGTTCATCTAGATGCTCAACTAGTAATGTCACAGTTAAATGGAGTGTACCACCTCCACGATCCCACCCTTCATCGATGATTTCTTAACGTCTCTTAGAATTTTATTTTGATTATATTACATATATTCATGTTCCTAGGAGATCTAATTAATTAATTGATGCATTGGCGAATCATGTTTTGGATTGGTATCTTTCACACACATAAATATAAAAACACACACATGTAAATAAATTTGTACAAAAGATATTTACTCCATAAGGAAAAAATATATGTATATATATAACATGTCCAAAAAGTGATCTCGTAGTTCAAAATTTGGGCCATAGGCCTCAAAGTGTCAATAATACATCATCAGTATTAATCCCTCAATACATAGAGAGACACAAAAATGGGTGTTCTAGCATGCATGAAGTCAAGTCCTATTCTAAGATCTAGGCATATGACATGGGGTTGCATGGATGGTGGTAGATCCTCGATCTCCACCATCGGCACGCTTCAGGTGAGGGATGTAAAGTTCCTCTCTACTCGCCTCAATACTCTCTCGGCCTCTGTCGAAGATGGTCCTGTTACTGTTGTGTCTCGTTTTGGTTGGGCCTGCTCTCGTGGATGATGCCTAGTATAAGGGAGGTATGTTGGTATCACTAGTCCCACATCTATACATAACAGACTCTTTGAGTTAGTATAGTGACATTAACAAAAATATGTTTTCTTTCTCGTAAATAAAAATTAAAAATTAAAAAACATATTTATATATGAGCATGTACCTATCTCGCCACAAGCTATGCCAGGGGGCATAGGCATCTCAGGATCTCTCAAGAAATTGATCCCTGCATAGGGATATTCCTCAATGGTGGGGATCTATCGTCTCCACCAATAGAATAACTCATCATCATATGACTCTTGAACTCCCCCTTCTCCCTGGTGAGGCTTCAAAGCGACCCATATAAACAGTTCTGAGTAGGTGGCTACGTTCCCTCATACTCTCTCCTTCGGGCTTAGGCCCAACACCCTTTCAAAAAATATTACACAAAGCACTGTTCTGAATCCAAAGTTCTTTTTCTTTCTAAGTTTACACTCTGTCAGTTGTATTATCATATAATTTTGCATCGTCGTGCTCCAATCGAAGATCAACGGCTGCAGGCATTGCACTGCATAATGTATTTGAGCATGAGAATCTTGATGTAGATCCACAAATCCAATAATCCTCCCAATCAAGTACAATATTTCTCTCGAGCCAATGTTCTCTATATTCTGAATGGGGAATTGAGATCCCATCTTCTCCGTGTCAGCCTCACAATACATATCAGCATAATGGGCTATGTGATATGGCCCTGGAGGAAAGGTTGTCAAGTTTAATGGCTCCCCCCTCCTAGAGAGACCGGTCAAGAAGTAAATATATTCAGTAGTGATTGTCAAATCTTGGCCTTCTAGCATAAAGGCCTCTACATCAAGGTTCCAATACTCAACAAGGTGATTCAAAAGTCTCGGTTGGGCCCTCATGAATGGACAATGAAAAATTTTCCATAGCCCACATTGTTTTAGTATGGCTACAACTACAGGGTTCTTCTCAACCATTTGATCCACTTCCCCATGCTCTCTCTCTCTCCAACGCACGTACATCCTGCATCATGCAAATTTTGGGGAGTTAGTGCCTTCATTTTTCTCATTTTTAAGAGCATGTACGCACCTTGTTTTGAAGACAATAGTGGATGTACGCATGCTGAGTTTAGCTCAACCTATGTACATCCACATGTTGAGCATGGACAACACACATACATGCACATTCGTGTGAATATTTAGGGCTCGTGGCCCCCAATTTTATCTAAAAACCATCAAAATTGAATTAAATTGCAAGAGAAAGGGAAGAGTACTTACTTGGTTCAAGAATGAGTCGATTCTTCCCACTGTAGCTCTCCAAATGTACAGTTGAAGGAAGGGATTTTTTTTCTATTTTTTATTTTTTTAAAACAATGGTGAAAATGACCTCTTTCACCTCTATTTATACATTTTTTGACCATGTGGTGACCTAGTTTTGACCCTTTTTCATCCCTATGGTTTGTTCAATGGATGTTTTGATTCATTCTTATGATTTTTTGGTCGTCTACAATTATTATGTCCTTCGGATTTGGTATTTTTAATGCATGGGTACTACTTATATCATCTTGTGATGAAGTTCCATTTTTGCCATTTGCATATAGGGTAGGACTTTATCACCTTACATATTTCATTTTATTGACGATTTCCTCTTTTCCATAGGGTCAATCCTACTGAAGTGTGACACAGAACCTTCTATGTCACCTTAGAAGTGTCGTAATTAGGTGGTAGAGCCTTCCTCTCCATGGATTCCCTAAATAGATCCTTGTCTTGCATTATGACATCCATGTTGAAAGTATTTTGTAGGTTTGGGAGTCCTTTTAGTCCCTCCATGACTTTGTCTTGAAGCCTCATCCTTCTTCTTCATCTTTTTCTGGCCTATACCCGAGGGAGTCCCCAAGAGCATGGTTTGTTGTCTTTCAAGGTCACTCAAACTATGAAAGTAACATCTAACGATAAATTATTTATCCTTTTCAACCTCGTTCAAGTTACTTAAGAAAAGGAGCCCATCTGGAGTCTTCTTTAAGCCATTTTCAAACTCTCTAAAATTGAAAATATTGTCGAGCAATCTTGTTTCCCTTCACGCTCGTCAAAGTGAAATTCGAAGGCACATCTATCCGGCGACAGTTTACCCATTTTTTGTCCCAAATAGTTATTTTTAAGAAAAAGGTACGCCCAAGGAGCTATTGTTCGCTAGGAGAGTATTCTTAGGTGTAAGTTTTACCCTTTTTCGAGCCCGAGGGACTAAATTTGTGAAAAAGGGCCATTCTCCCTAGTTTTGGTTTATCACTTTTTCAGGCCTCAGAGATTATTTACAAAAAAGGAAACCCCTTGGAGTCTTCTTTAAGCCCTTTTGAGACTCCCTAAACAAGAAAAGAACATCGAGTGACCTTGTTTCTTTCACACTCATTAATTGGTCCAGAAGGAAAATCTATTTGGCATAAGTTTAACCCTTTTTTCTGGCCAATAGATTACCCAGGAAAAAGGTATGCCTCGAGAGACATGTCTCATCGGGAGAGTTCTCCTAAGTTATATTTTATACTCTTTAGGGCTCAAGGAAATAAATTACGAAAAAGGACAAGTGAGTCCATAGTTAAGATCTTTTCAAACTCCTTAAAATTGAAAAGATAGTTGAATGATATTTTCTTTGTCACACTTGTTAAAATGGTTTTCAAGAGACGTTATTTCGGTACAAGTTTAACCCTTTTTCGAATCGACTGGACTATGTACGAAAAAGGAATAATTTGGCCCCAATGACCAGAAGAGTTCTCCTTGGTAGGATTTTATTCTTTTTTGGGCTTTGGAGAGTAACCTTACAAAAAATGTCACTCTAGAGTCTTCTTTTACTGTTTTTTTAGACTCTCTAAAAGTGAAAAACCGTCGAGCTTACCTTCTCTAGGCTCGTAAAAATTTAAATTGAATGAGGCGCATTGTGTCAACCCGCAAATCACAATGCATATCTCACTCTTGCATCTTTGGCCTAATGTTGGCTCCATTTTGTTGTTGCTAAATTTTTAGAGAAATTCGTAGG
>JZKD02S2297325.1:1179165-1190204 GCA_000966675.3 Picea glauca | reverse complement strand
TTGAAAGGCTTGATGTCGTAGGGTAGACGACATTGTTGGCCGACACAAAGATCTATTCTTTGACGAAGCCAGTCGATGGTGTAGGTCTGTGGGTGCAGTGTTGTTGGCAGGTCCAGTTGCTTGACGACCTCTGCTAAAATTAGGTTCTTTTGACTACCGTTGTCGACAATGAAATGAATCAGAGCCCCCTCGACCCACATCTGTGATTGAAAGAGGCGTTCCCCTTCCTCTGGTTCTTCTGGTTCGCTTGGTTGGACTTTGGTGGTAGCGACTGTGGCACTAGGTTCAACATTGATAATCATCTTCCCTCCTTCAAGATTTGACTCAAAATCATAATCGACCTCTCACTCAGAAGCCTTTAGCTCGGCCATAAGGGACTGCTTGGAGTGACATTCATCGGTGTTTTGCCAAAGACTTTTATAGTACTCACACCATTTTCCTATGTCCTTCATATTCTCATTTCTCTTCTTGTGTTGCGACTTGGATGGATTGTCCTAAGGGCGGACATCGTGACTTGGTCCCTTGCTGTGTGGGTTGGGGTTTCCTTTGCCTTGCTTCGACTACGAGGGGTTTGCAGATTCAAACACTCGTTATTTTTGTTTAAATTTCTGCTCGATCTTGACAGTGTATCTATAAGTCGTGCTCAATGATGCAAAGTCCAAGAACTCCATTTCTGTTTGAATGTATCTATGCAAATAGTCATGGTATTTGAGCACGAAATGACACTCATAATCTTCGATACCCATTTTGGTGCGTAGGGTATGGAAAATATTGGTGAAGTCTGGTACTGCCTGGTCCCTTTTTTGACATAGGGTGGCCCATCTGGTGTATTGGTCCTCATAGCTTCCAACAGGGTAGTATTGTTCTTTAATGGCGTCTCGAGAGGAATCCCATGTAGGGGCCACCACAAAAATTGTAGATTCCTCCACGGCCCTTTGCTCAGAGTAAGTATCCCTCCAATCTTTAACAAGGGGAACGACCTTGAGGAGTGCAAAAGCGATATTTTCCCTATCGAAAAAATTGTGGACCGAAAAATATCCTTCGAGCAGATTCAACCATTTATCTACAACATTTGCATCTATCAGTCCTTCAAATAATGAAATATCAAAATTTACATGTACCTTGAAGGGGGTTGCATGGTCGCTTGATGAACATGTTTCTTTCGTGGGCAACTGTCGAAGGATCTGCGCGGAGTTGTCCATCATTTCGTTCCTTTGTCATGCGAGGGCTTCCTTGAGCAACATTTTAATAGGATCTCCTGCTCCATCATCTTTCTTTTCGTCTCCCATGGGTTGTTGTCGGGCTCGGCGCGGTCGATCTTGTAATGGCTTGATTAGTTCGAGTCCCAACTTCTTGTACCCAGACCTTGTTGGGGACGTGCACAAAGAAAAATAAATGAAGAGTAGACCACTCTAATACCACTGATTTAGATTTATGAGCGGAACGAACTGATTAATAGACTAAATACAATAAACACAGAGATAGGAAGAATAACACAAATATCCAGTGAACAATATCTTCTTATAAATAATGAAATAGGTTGAAACTGTAAAACTGCAGAACTAAAACTTGCTTGAATGGTGGTAGTTATCTCTAAGAAGAGATGTGGCTGCTACGTGCATTCGTCTGAGCAGAAAAATGGATTACAATGAGGCTCCATAGGCCCTTTTCATATTACTCATGAATTCTATAACCTTAGACATCCAAAAACCTAACCCTAGAAGGTGAAACACCAAAATTCATGTGGGCCCTATGGGTAAGTTGGTGTAATTTGGCACCTCAACTTCCTAGGGTCATAACTTTTGCATACAACCTATGTTTTAGACGTGTGATAGCCCATTGGAAAGGTATTTCAGAGAACTACACATTCTATCATTAGACTATGATTTTGTCTACAGTTTGATTGTGGCGAGCCAAAAAAACAACGTTTAGGGACCCAAAACAACCCTGAAAGTACAACAAGATGTGCTAACATGAAAACATACAAAATAAGCCAGTTGGATTAGGCGAGAGGCCACTCGTATCCACCTGGAGAATGTGTGAGGCTTCAGACAACCCCAAAAGTGTAGAACTCACAATTATAAAGCAATACAAAAAGACATGCTGAACAAAAACGAACACAAGGAGCCAGTTGGAATAGGTGGGTGGCCACCAATATCCACCTGGATCATTCAAAGACTTGCAGTCACAGTGAAAAATATATCTGACCAAAGGTTGGTGATGTTGTTCACGGAGGGTTTATCTGAGCCACTGTGTGGTTGGGTAAAATCCTTCAAGCTTGAGACTCTTCAGGATGTCATTATCAGGACGCAAGACATGGAGGATGTGGTCTCGAAGACAAAATCTTTCTCCAAACCTTTTGTTCCTTAGAAAAATAAAGATAAGAAGCCCTTTCAGAAAGAGGGAACAAGTAAGGAGAAGTTGGATGAGGTAACTTGCAATGAGTTGAAAAGAAAGAAACTTTACTTCAACTACAAGGACCCTTTCCAACCTAGGCACAGGTGTATGGGTAAGGGCGAGGCACATTATATAGAGGTGCTTTCAGATAGTGAGGAGGAGGAAGAAGCAAAGCAAGTACAAGACAGTGAGCAGGACAGATTAGCTGAGGAGCAGCCACACAAGGAGGTAAAGAGTGGAGCTATCACCACTCTATAGAGTGTCCCCAGATTTCACACCTTCAAGATCCAAGGTGTGGTATAGGGTCAGTGGGTCACAGTACTGATTGATGGTGGGGTAACCCACAATTTCATTGACTCAGCCTTGGTGGCTAAGAGGGGAATTCCCATGATGGATTTTGAGGGATTTTATGTAGCAGTAGTTGTTGTAATTGAGCTACAAGACACCAATGTCATATTGGGTGTCCAATGGCTTATTTCCAGAGGAAAAACATTTGGTTGACTACCAGGCCATGGAGATAAAGTTCGAAGCAGTAGATGGTAGGAAGGTGGTCTTAAGAGGCATGCCAAATGATACTCTCAGGACCATCTCAGCTAAACAGATGGAGGGTATTTTTAGACATGGGGATGTCTCTTATGCAGTAAAGTGTTTGATCAATGCCAATAAACCTTCAAACAATAGCCATCAATATCATACATACACGACCGAGTCTTTGGGAAAATACCTCCAGGGAGACCACCTGACAAAATATTTGAGCACATTAGTGACTTGGAAGAGGGAGCCAAACCTATGATCGCCATTCCCTATAGACATTCGAAGAATTCAAGGATGAGATTAAAAAGGTCATTAAGGAGTTGTTGGAGATGGGGCATATTAGGCCGAGCACTAGTTCAATTGCTTCTTCTGTAGTGTTTGTAAAGAAGGAGGACGACACAATGCAGATGTGCATTGACTACAGTGCATTGAATAAAAAGATAATCAAGAACATGTACCATATACCCAGGATCAATGAGGTTTTGTATGAGCTGCACGAGGTAGTATATTTTTTGAATATTGATCTTTGATCGGGCTACCACCATATCAAAGTTAGAGGACGAGATATTCCCAAAACTATTTTCTGGTGCCATTATGGCCATTATGATTTTCTGGTCATGCCATTTGGGCTGACCAATGCACCAGCCACCTTTCAATCCTGCATGAACCATATATTCAAGAAGCAGTCGAGGAAGTTTTTATTGATATTCTTTGATGATCTTCTGATATATAGCCAAACATGGGAGGAACACTTGGCACATTTGGAGGAGATCCTGAGCATTGTGGAGGAACAATCATTTTATGCCAAAGAGTCAAAGTGTGATTTTCGCATGACAAAGATCCTATACTTTGGACATATGGTTAGTGCACAGGGAGTGAAGGTGCATAGGGATAAGATACATGCTATATTAAATTGGTCACCACCCAAAAATATCACATACTTGTGAGGATTCTTTGGGATTTGCATCTACTACAGGTGGGTTGTAAAGGAGTTTTCATAGTTGGCTGCACCACTCACATACCTCACAAAGAAAGGGGCATTTAGGTGGCTTGAGGGGGTTTAGAGTACATTCAACAAGATGAAGGAAGTGATGAGAACTTACCCAGTTTTAGCACTTCTTGACTTCACTCAGCCCTTTATGCTTGAGTGTGATGCATCGAGTGAGGGGATAGGAGTAGCCTTGATGTAGCAGAGGCATTCAATAGCATATGAGAGTTGAAATCTCATAAGTTCAGAGAGACTCTACACCATCCACGATAAGGAAATGCTCTCCATCATGCATGCCTTGGTGAAGTTTAGACAATACTTGGTAGGTGGGAAATTTGTGGTTAAATGGACCACAATAGCTTGAGGCACTTTTTGGGGGAAAAGGACTTGAACGAAAGGCAACATAAATGGGTTAGCAAACTGAATGCATATGATTTCGACATTGAGCATGTAAAAGGGAAGAAAAATGCATTTGTTGATGCTCTCTCTGGGAAACCGAAGATATGCTCACTTTAGAGATTTCAGCCGATCAGAAATCCCATCTCTTGGTGGAGTATTCCAAGAACAAATTTGCTTGTGATTTGATGGTCCACAGTGTACATGATGACATGTACAAAGTGGTGGATGGCATCATCTACTACAAAGATTGTATATACTTAGTCCCATAATCTACATTGAAGGAAAAAATCACGAAGGCCATGCATGATGCACCATTGGCAGGGAATCCAATATACTTTAAAACTCACAAGTAGATTAGGGAGAGGTTCACTTGGAAGGGCTTCAAAGATGATGTATTGAGGCGTGTGAGAGAGTGTGTGACTTGTCAGAGTAGACCCATCCTGTAGGATAACTACAATCATTGCCTATCCTAAAGCAGAAGTGGGAAAGCATATCTTTGGACTTCATCATAGGTTTACCAAGGGTACAAGGTAGAGACTGCATATATATAGTGGTTGATAGGTTGACCAAATTTGCACATTTCTTTTCCATATCCTCTGAATACAAGGTAGCACATGTAGCAAAGTTGTTCTTCAGAGAGGTATTCAGACTCCATGGGTTGTCGAGATATATTATCAGTGACAGGGACAACATGTTCCTGAGTGCTTTTTGGTAGGAGTTGTTCAGGTTGGCTGGCACAAAGTTGACTCCCAACACTAGTTACCACTCTCAGACCAACGAACGAACCGAGATCGTGAACAAGTGGCTAGAAGGGTGTTTACGTAACTACGTGTCTAGGCAGCAGAAGGCATGGGTGAAGTAGTTACATTTGGGTAAATGTTGATATAACACCACTTATCACATGTCCAACGATACGACACCATTCTGAGCATTACATGGTTATGATGCTCCTTCTTTTGTTGACTTGGTATTTAGGGATAGTAGGGCTCCCATAGCCAAGGACTGGATCCAGGAGAGCCAACACATACTCAAAGCTCTCAAGGACAATCTACAAATGGCCCAAAATCAACAGAAGATCTATGCAGACAAGCACAAGGTCGAACACACTTTCGAAGTGGGAGACTTGGTATTCCCAAGGATACAACCATACATGCAGTCTTCACTGAAGAAAAGTGGTGTAGAAAATCTTAAGCCATGTCTTTTATGGACCCTTTAGGGTGATTCAGAGGATTGGTGAGGTGGATCATGAACTTGAGTTTCCGAAGGGAAGTAAAATACACAATGTGTTTCACGTTTTGTGCCTCAAAAAGGCATTGGGACAACAAGTCACTACTTTGCCAAGTTACCTTCATTGGATTAGGAGGGACAACTAGTATTGGTTCATGAGGAAGTATTGGAAGTCTGGGAGAGGAAGTTGTGAAATAGGGTGATCCGAGAGTACCTCATCAAATGGAGAGATTTACCAGCAGAGGATGCCACATGGGAAAGTGATCGAATCTTGCAACATGCAAATTTGCAGTTGCTTGAGGACAAGCAATCTCAGGAAGGTAGGACTATAATGTCCCTTTCTAAATGAGTTCTTTGGTTGATTGATAGAATATCCTAAGTGATTCCTATAGGCTATAGTCAAGGGAAAAAAGGGAATTAAGTAATTATTTAATGTCACGATGTGGAAAAGTGACCCTTTAAAAAATGACAGTGAGTAAATTAATAAAAAGGTGCCTAAGAGACTATTGAGATAATGAAAAGTCACTTGACTTATTAAAAGGGTAAAAATGGTGAAAAAGGGTCAACAAAGGAATAAAAGGGGAAATGAGGGGCATCCTCTCTTGTTATTCACTTGTTAATTTCAAAAATTGAGTTGAGAGAGCT
The DNA here is from genome assembly GCA_000966675.3 of Picea glauca. Taxonomy (NCBI): domain Eukaryota; kingdom Viridiplantae; phylum Streptophyta; class Pinopsida; order Pinales; family Pinaceae; genus Picea; species Picea glauca. The sequence continues at coordinate 1,184,014 of JZKD02S2297325.1, read as the reverse complement.
ATTGCGACTTTTGGACTATTGGGACAAAAACCCTAGGAGAGATTTATGACATTGGTTTCGGTGGTGAGACTATCCACCCCACCTAATCGAAGGGAAGAGATCACATGGATTTTTTCATTGTGCTTCAGTATGGATTAATATTTCCTCTTTGGCAGCAAAGTCTTTCACAGTTGTGACTAAGATTTCTTTTAGTGGCTGAGTATTTGCTTGTGGCTGCATATATTCATTTGCCAGCTGAGATGTCTTCTTTGAGGACGAGTTACTAGATTGGGAGGCCGAGATTTCATTGAAGGGTCGAGTGAGTTTTTAAGGAGGTCGATTTTGGACAGAAGGAACTCGAGTTATGCTGGTAAGGAGTCTATATACCTTCTAGGAGGTTGTATTCTTTCCATGGGGGTCAATTTCTCATATTGGGAGCTTGTTATTTGTTGAGGGGTCTGTTTTATTGGAGGAGGGTCCGATTTGTTGCTTTTGGGGGTCGTTTTGTGGCATATAGTAGAAAAATAACAAAGGCATTGTCACCTACAACTTATTTATCAGTTTTTGAGTTGTTGTTTACACATGTTGGGACCAAACCTCTTCACCTACATGCCTATTATATCCAGTTGGGTCATTGTTCGATATTTACCTCTACAGAAATATATATATATATAAACCTGAAGACAACCATCTAGATAAATCAAGTTTTGCAACTCCTATTGTGTATAGTGTGTTGGATTTTTTAAATGTAATTTATTGTTCTGAGTGTTTAATATAATACATATTTAAAACTCCCATTTTAGTGTGTTACTTCAATTTGCAATAGAGGCTAGATTATGTTAGTAAATTGTGAGTGATTAGTTTGTAGTCATATTGTCTTGTCAATTGTCAATATCATAAACTAAGCAAAAAAAAACAACTTGAGTCGGAACATTACAATGTGCAACACGCTCAAACGACGTGCATGGGACGTCTTGGGCACCAAGACACCCCTCAGTGAACCTTGATGAGGATGTTGGCACATTGGTGGGTAGGAGCACCTTGGGTGCCCAAGGAACCAAATAGATGTTGAGCACACACTTATACTGAGAGGGGGAGGCAAATTAGTATAAGATAATTTTTTTCTTTTTCAAACATTCATCATGTTAGATAGCTATAAAGGTAGTGGAGGCCATCCAATGTAAGGTGGACTAGGTCCACTATATTATTAAATAAGGCCCACTATGATAGTTAGATATAATAAATGGGTAGTTAGATATAATAAATGTAAGAGGACTTCTTAGAGGTTCTACTTCTAGAAGATTCATCCTCTAGAATGTTCTTAGGTGATGGTAGCACTATATAAAGGGATTCAAACAATGTAATGGGATATGAAGAGAAGTTTTGTATTTGGAGTGGTAGCTCAATAGGAGGAAGCCCCCTCGAAGAGGCAAGTGAACAGGAGAGGATCCCTTCCATAATAAGATCCATTGTATGGTGTTTCCCTACCTCAAGGTTTTTGATATAATAAAGTGTGGTTTTTATATATTCTTCTTGGATCTATTCTGGTGTATTTTATATTCATTCTTTGGTACTTAACACATCAACCACAAGAAAACAATCACATATGAGATATATTAACTGCAGAACATGGAACATAAGATTTACGTGGAAACCATTTCATGAGCAAACCACACAAATTCTCTCTATAATTCTTTGTAGGCACCAACCTAGTGGAGACACCAATCCCCACTAGTACAAATCCTGGTAGGAACCAACCTAGTCTTACAGATCTTCGTAGACACCAATCCCCACCGCTAAGCACCTAATTAGCAAGACATGCCAATCTCTTTGTTTGAGCGACACCAACCTACTCTTATAGATCTTCATAGACACCAATCCCCACCACTACGCACCAACTTAACAAGAGACATCAATCTCTTTCTGTGATTTGCACCAACCTTCATTGAGTCTGCTTGTTACTTCTGCTTTCACCAGGTTTGTTTTTTGCTTCTACATTCACCAGGTCTACTCACTGCTTCTTCTTCACCAGGTCTGCTCACTACTTCTACCTTTACCAAGTCTAACCAAAATTTGAATTTCCAAATGGTAACTTTCTCAAAGATCGTTGTTTTGGGCCTCTTCCCAATAATGAACGTTTACATCCTGCCATGTATCCAATTTTGCAAATATGATTATGAAATTTTTACTTGAGGTACTTTTGTATGTCTTCTATATTCTTTGAAGTTTTCATGGTCTGAAGAGTACCATAAAAGAAGTTATAGCGAAAATGAAAAGCTGGCCTGTTTGAAACTGATTTCAGGAACATTCAGGAACCCTAACTTCCATGGGGCATATCTCCAAAAGTATAGCGAACCAACATCTGAAATTTGTACGACATGTACACAATATCTCTCATTTGTGTTTGCATAGTTTCAAGGTCTGAAACATCCCAGAAAATAAGTTATAGTGAAAATGTCAAGCTGACCTATATGAAACTGATTTTAGGAGCATTCAAGATCCCTAACGTCCATAAGGTATGTCTCTGTAAGTGTAGCAAATTGACTTCTAAAATTTGTAGCACATGTACACCAAGATCTCTTCTCTGTGTCTACAAAATTTCAAGGTCTGAAACACCCCAAAAAATAAGTTATAACAAAAGTTCCAAGCCAACTTGTTTGAAACTGACTTTCAGGAGCATTCAAGAACCCTAAACTCCATAAGGCATATCTCTAATAGTATAGCAAAACAAAATTTGAAATTTGTCCCACATGTACATCAAGATCTATCATCTATCTCTGCAAAGTTTCAAGGTCCAAAACATCCCAAAAAATATGTTATAGCGAAAGTGCCAAGTTGACATGTTTGATATTGATTTCATGAGAATTCATGAACCCTAACTTCCACAAGGCATATCTCTAAAAGTATAGTGAACCAACATCTGAAATTTGCACCACGTGTACAACACGATTTTTCCTCCATCTCTTCCAAATTTCAAGGTCTGAAACATCCTAGAAAAAAAGTTATCACAAAAATTCCAAGATGACATGAACCTAATTTCACAATTCAATCTCTGTTAATCCATTTTTCACACACACACTTTCTCTCAATGCTTTATCTTTTTATACTTTTTCATAACCCTTCATGAAGGGACATGTCCCTTAATTAAATAATTAATTCCCAATACCATGGGAAAATACCCCAAATACCTGTTATAATTTTAGAAGTTACAACTATCTTCTTTAACATTCATTAACAATTGCAAGTAATAGGATCACTGAAAGATAAACAATCACAGAACACAAGATATATCCTGGGAAACCCTCATGGGGGAGAAAACTCAACAACCAATTCTTCAGTATAGATTCCTTCAACCATTACAATGTCACGTTATAACTCTCCACAAATAGACCAAGAAACCAAGACCTCATGTGCTAGACCACCTTTGCTCTGCTCCAAATACACAAGAGAAGGCGAGTTGTGTGTGTATACAAATGAGAGGAACTCGACCTTTATTTATACTCATAACTTGACTCCGGAAAAGATGCAACCCTAAGAGGGGTCGTTTTGACTTTTTCAATAAGGATAACAATAGAATAATAATTTATTTTGAGCCGATTTATACAATAAGATTAAAATAACCTTCCCGAGGTTTGAACAATACAAATACAAAAGAATATATTTTGTAGTTACATCAAAATATCAACACTCCCTCTTAACTAGGAAGGTATTATTTGTTTCCACATGAGCTCATGACCATTGACTGTTGAACATATGAATCTATACAAAATTGGATATCCATAGTACAACATGACTTCACAACCAATGCATCCAAGGCTTTTGGGTATCTCTCAAATAGCTTCAACATGTCACCATGACATCCACTACCCTGCAATGCATTTGTACCTCATCATGCACACCCTTGTGACTTCACAACCAATGCATCTAAGGCCTGTAGGTAGCTCTCAAATAGCTACAACATGTCCCCATGACATCCACTACCCTACAATGCATTTGTACCTCTGTTATCGGATAAATCGGTAGGTGCAGACACTAACAGATCTCCCTAGATCCACCTGAATCTATAACAAAACAGGACAAGACACGACTCTTTACCTAAGTTGCAATCATTGAATCTACTACTAAGAAGGAATGAGTGACATACCTTTATATCGCTTCCTTAGGTCTTTGTTGTTCCTGCTTCACTCCAGTGCTCTTGTGAAATCAGGTCCAAGACAACACAAACCAACCAAAGTGAAGATGGCAAAGTATATTCAATGTCAACCTATGCATTTGATCAAGGAGTTATGCAATAAAATAAAAGTGATTTTATGGGAAAGGGACATGTCGCTGTATTATATTAAATGAAAGTAGAAGATACAATCGGATCACCTTGATGTCGCAAGCTTCCTTTTAGTGACCCTTGGTTCCAACACACACAGTTGCTCTGTATTTGCATGAAGAAGGTCTAATACAATTTGATAGACCAGATAGAGTCTTCAAGCTTCTGTCCAAGCAGAGTTCTTCACACAATCCTTTCACCAATTCTTCATTCAATCTTGCTTAACCTTTTCCATGAGAAACCTATCAATATATAGGAGAAGGAGGGATGGTTACATGGATGAGGATAATCCCACCAAATCTGAGAAGTCAGTAGGATGCCAACCATGTGAATGCCAACTCATTTTCTAGAAGATTCCCTCCTAGAACCTTCGTGACCTCTTCTCTTCTTCAAACTTAAAAACAGGTTCACACCCTACCTATAGAGCAGAATGTGAACAATTCGCACCCTAAGTGTGGGTGGCCTGCGAGAATGAGGGATTTTCGCACCCTGTAACATAGGCAGCCTGCGAACTCATCTTAAAAATGTGTTTTTTGGAAGAAGACAACA
>JZKD02S2297325.1:1134136-1164249 GCA_000966675.3 Picea glauca | reverse complement strand
GTAGTGCCACACAAATACCTGAAAACTCTCTTTACTGATGTCCAATGCTCCTTCCCTGGTTTTGATATATACCTGCTCAAAACTCCCACTGCATGTGCAATGTACGGTCTAGTACAAAAAATTGCATACATCAAACTTCCAACCACACTCACATATGGAACATGAGACATGTGCTCCTCCTCTCTTGTGTCTTGGGACACTAATTTGCATATAACTTTACACCTACAAGAATAGGGGACCCTGACTGGTTTACATTCCTGGATATTGAACCTCTGCAATATTGTCTCGACATATTTTCTCTGATTTAACCAGAGTTTTCTGTTTTTCCGATCTCTTTTAATTTCCATGCCCAAAATGCTATTTGCAGCACCAAGATCCTTCATGTCAAATTTAGAGGACAACTAAGTTTTCACATCCTGGATAATCTCCCTGTTGTTTCCTATCAACAACATGTCACCCACATACAAGACCAAATAAATGTAATTTTCACCAATTAATTTAAAATATACACAATGATCCTCTTTTCTTCTTGTGAAGACAAGTCCCAACATATAAGTATCAGATTTTTAATACCACATCATTGGTGATTGTTTTAAACCATACTGGGGATTTTTCAGCTTGCATACCAATTCCTTTTTTCCCTTCACAATAAAGTCTTTTGTCTGCTTCATGTAGATTTCTTCTTCTAGTTCCCCAAGTAGGAATGTTGTCTTCACATCCATATGTTCTACTTCAAAATCAAATGCAGCAACAACGGATAACAAAAATCTAATAAAGGTTAACTTGGCAACTAGATAAAACATCTCACCAAAATCAATTCCCTCGACATGGGAATAACCCATTGCTACTAACCGAGCTTTGTATTTCTCCACTTTGCCTTTTGCATTTAACTTCCTTTTAAATATCCATTTGCTTCCAGTTGACAACTCCACTATATTCCAAGCCTCATTCTTATCCAAGGTTGCCATTTCTTCAACCATGGCCTTTTTCCAGAGTTTTCCATCCTCTAAATCCACTGCCTCCCTAACAGTTCTAGGATCATCATCAGTAATAGACAAAGCAAAATTTGAATAGAAATCATGTGGAGTATACCTTTTCAGTATCCTTTTTTCCTGCATCGATCTCCTCAATACTAGAGTATGCAGACATTATTCTTCTGATTCTTGTTCTTATGTAGAGTTTGATTCATCATCCTTTGGATCAAACACTATTTTATCTGGTTCTTCCTTACTTGGTAGGACTTCCTGTTTGAAAATATCCTTCATTTCTCCAAATAACACATCTTGATTATACACAACCTTCGTAGTTTATAGGTTCCAAAGCTTATAACCTTTGAGACCATATTTGTACCCAATAAAGATACACTTTTCCGCCTTCTTATCTAACTTACTCTTGTTTTCCTTTGGAACATGAACATAGGCATCACAACCAAATACCTTGAGATGTGTGAGATAAGGTTTCTTACTAGTCCATACCTCTTGTGGAGTCTTTTCATCTAGTGTTGATGAGGGTGATCTGTTGACCAGGGAACATGCAATACCCACTTCCTTTGCCCAAAATTATTTCCTTAACCCAACACCACTAAGCATGCACATTACTTTTTCCATCACTGTCATGTTCATCCTTTCTGCAACTCCATTATGTTGAGGTGTATATGGAGTAGTCTTATGCCTTGCTATACCACACTTCTTCCATAATTCTTAAAATTCATTCCCACATAACTCTCCACCATTATCTGTCCTCAACACCTTAATTATTTTCTTTGTTTGATTCTCAACAAGAGCCTTAAACTCTTTAAACATGTCAAAGACTTCAGATTTCTTCGTGGCAAAATATATCCAAGTATTCCTCGAGAAGTGATGTATAAATGAGACACAGTACACAAATTTCCCAATGGTGGAATTGACACAGGTCCAAACACATCACTGTGCACTAGCTATAAAATTCCTTCTTCCCTCATTGCACCAGAGGGGATGATCCAGGTGGATATTGGTGGCCACCTACCTATTCCAACTGGCTCATTTTGATAGTTTTAGTTCAACACGTTCTTCTGTAATTCTTTGTAATTGTGGGTTATACACTTTTGGGGTTGTTTGAAGCCCTACATAGCTTCCAAGTGGATATTGGTGACCGACCACCAAATCCAACTGACTTATTTTGGAAGTTTTCATCTCAATACATCTTTCTGTACTTCCAGGGCCATTTTAGGGCCCTAAACAATGTTTTTTTTGTCTTGCCACAATCAAATTGTAGACGAAGTCAAATTTTGTTGGCATAATGTGTAGTTCTCGAAAATACCTTTCCAATGGGCTATCACGTGCCTAAAACGAAGGTTGTATGCAAAAGTTACGACCCCAGGAAGTTGAGGTACCAACTTACCCATCGAGGCACACATAACTTTTGGTGTTTCGTTTCCTAGGGTTAGGTTTTTGGATGTCTAGGGTTTTGACATTTATGAGTAATGTTAAAAAGGCCTCTGGAGCCTCATTGTTATCATTCTTCTCATACATATGCGTGTAGCAGCCACATCTCTTCTCATAGATAACTACCACCATTCAAGCAAGTTGTTTTCAGTTCTGTATTTTTACAGTTTCAACCTATTTTATATATTCAATAGAAGTTATTGTTCATTGGATATATGTTGTTGTTCTCTGTATCTCTGTGTTATTGTATTCAGTCTGTTATTTATTTCATTCTGCTCATGAATCTGAATCAGGTATCATAGCGGTCTGCTCTTCATTTATTTTTCTTCGTGCATGTCCCCGACAAGATATGGGTACAAGAAGTTGGGACTCGAACCAGTCGAGCCTTTGCAAGATCGACTGCGCCAAGCCCAACAACAACTTATGGGGGACTAGAAGAAAGATGATGGAGCAGGAGATCCTTTTAAATTGTTGCTCGAGGAAGCCCTTGCGCGAAAAAGGAATGAAATGATGGACAACTTTGCACAGATCCTTCGACAGTTTCCCACAAGAGACACATCTTCGTCAAGCGGCCATGCAACCCCCTTCAAGGTACAAGTAAATTTTGATATTTCATTATTTGAAGGACTGATAGATGCAAATGTTGTAGATAAATGGTTGACTCTGCTCGAAGGGTATTTTTTGGTCCACAATTTTTCCAATAGGGAAAATATTACTTTTGCACTCCTCAAGGTCGTCCTCCATGTTAAGGATTGGTGGGATACTTACTGTGATCAAAGGGACATAAAGGAAACTGCTATATTTTTGGTCGCCACCACATGGGATTCCTTCAGGGATTCCATTAAAGAACAATAGTACCCTGTTGGAAGCTACGAGGATTAGTACACAAGATGGACCACACTGCGTGAGGAAAGGGACCAGTCAATACCAGATTTCAACAATATTTTCCATACCCTCCGCACCAAATTGGGTATCAAAGACTCTGAATGACATTTGGTGCTCAAATACCACGGTTGTCTGCATAAATACATTCAATCAAAAATGGAGTTTATGTACATTGCATAATTGGGTACAACTTATAGATATGTTGTCAAGATCGAGCAAAAATTTAAGCAGAAGAGACGAGAGTTTGGATCTGCAAAATCGTCACAGTTGAAGCAGGGAAAAGGCGACCCCAACCCACAAAACAAGGGACAAAGAAAATACGGCCACTCTCAGGACAACCAGTCCAAGCCATAACACAAGAAGGGTAATGAGAAGTCGAAGAAGGACACAAGAAAGTGGTGTGAATACCATAAAATCCCTTGGCACAACATCGAAGAATGTTGCTCCAAGCAGTCACTGGTGGCCAAGCTGAAATATTAAGAGTCAGAGGAAGATTCTGACTCCAAATCAAATCCAAAAGGAGGGAAGCGAATTATCAATGGTGAACCCAACACCACTCTCGCTACCATGAATTTCCAACCAAGCGAACAAGAAGAACTAGAGGAAGGGGAACGTCTCTTTCACTCACAGATGTAGGTAAAGGGGGCTCCATTTCATTTCATTGTCAATAGCAACAGTCTGAAGAACCTGATCTCAGCAAAGGTCGTCAAGCAGTTGGACCTACTGATGACACAACACCCGGAGCCCTACACCATCAATTGGCTTCACCAAGGAAAATATCTCCCCGTTAGCCAACAATGTCGTCTGCCCTATGACATCAAGCCCTTCAAAGATGAGGTATTGTGCGATATTGCTCCCCTTGAAGTTTGTGATGTTTGTTTAGGACAACCATATTTTTGGAAGCGACATGTTGTGTAATCGTCTAGACCCTGCAATGTTACTATTACTTTGGATAGACAATTGTACAGGATACAAGAGGTAGCGCCACCTACCACTATTTCTTTAATCTCTGCTAAGCAATGCAGTAAGGTCATTTCATAGACCGAGAAGTTCATATTCTTTGTGATTCGTGATCACAGTAAGCAGAAGGTCTCCACCACATATGTGACCTTTACACAGAGCCTCTCTTTGCAGTAGAAGCAAGTGGATGGAATCAAGGAAGAGTACAAAGACATCTTCTCCTCACCCACCGGGGTACTGATGCACTACAAAGTTAAGCATCCAATTGATCTAACCCTCGGTGCACCTCTTCCTAATGGACCAGTTTATCATCGCTTGTTGATGGAAAATGATGAAATCAAGCGTCAGATCTAAGATCTGCTTCCAAAGGGGCACATCAGACCAAACTAATCCCCTTGCGGAACCCTAATTCTACTGGTGCAGAAGAAAGATAGGACCCGGTGGCTCTGCATTGATTACAAAGTATTAAAAAAAATCACAGTCACGATCTGGTACCCAATTCCTCGAATTGATGACCTTCTTGACCAACTCAAGGGGGTCAAGTTCTTTAGCAAGATTGACCTAAAGTCTGGCTACCACCAGGTTCCCATCGGATCGACTTATGTATGGAAGACAACTTTCAAATCTAAATAAGGTCTCTTCAAATGGTTGGTCATGCCCTTTAGCTTAACAAATGCACCAACAACTTTCATGAGGTTGATGGATGATGTATTGAGAACCTTCACTAACTCTTTTGAGGTGGTATATCTGGATGACATCCTCATCTTCAACAAAACTTGGGAGGAGCACATGCAACATATTCAACAGGTTTTGAGCACTTTGCGGCAACACAAGCTATATGCCAACTTGGAAAAATGCTCCTTTGACAAGAACTGGGTCCAATAATTGGGCTACATTATTGATGAACATGGGGTGCATGTAGATCCAACTAAGACCCAAGTCATCCGTGAATGGCTAGGATTGACCACACTAACTGAGCTTCATAGCTTCTTGGGACTTTCCAATTTCTACCGACGGTTCGTTTTGGGATTCTCCCATATTGCATGGGTCCTCAACCAAGTGACCAAGGGAAGTGGCAAGGAAAAGTTCACGTGGGCCAAGGCACAACAATGAGCATTTGATGATCTAAATCATTGCTTGTGCTCAGCTCCAGTACTCTCCTTACCCGATCTGCAACAACCGTTTGAGATTGAGACTGATGCATCTGACTATGCTGTAGGTGCAGTTCTCACTCAGCATGGTCATCTGATAGCATACCATAGTGAGACACTCTCAGATACTTTCTGAAAATACCCCACCTATGACAAGGAAATGTATTCCATTGTACGAGCCTATCGTCAATCGAAACATTACATTATGGGAAAGGAGACAATCATCCACACTGATCACAAGCCTCTGCAGTTCATACAGACACAGGGGAAGTTGTAGAACGATCGCCATTAGAAGTGGTCCACGTACATGCAACAGTTCCATCTCAACATCAAGTGTAATATAGGGAGCACAAATTGTGTCTATGATTGCCTCAATCGACCTCCCGTGGCTGCACTCACCACCCTGCTCCATTCCTGTGGGCTTGAGGCATCTGAATGGCCCCAACTTTATCAACAATATCTTGACTTCACCACCACCTATCAACTCTTGGGTATAGACGCAACCGCCATCGATTTTCACATTCAGGATAGTCTGTTATGCCATTTGGGCCACCTCTGTGTTCCTGCAAGCGAGCGTGCAAAGATGATTTGGGAGGCTCACTACAGTCAGATGGCAGGACATTTTGGTGTGGAGAAAATGGTGGTCGTTCTATAGAAACATTTTTATTGGCCAAAAATTTGATAGGACATCAACAATTATATCATATCTTGTAGTGCCTATGACATTGCCAAGCCAACCATCAAGAAACAAGGCTTATACACCCCTCTTCCTACTCTCGAGAGGCCTTGGGAATCCATCTTAATGGATTACATGTCTGGCCTTCCATTCACCAAGCAAGGCAAGGATTGCGTCTTTGTGGTAGTTGATCGGTTTTCAAAGTTGGTCATTCTCACAACCTGCAAGAAGAGCATCACAACGATAGATACCGCTAAGATCTTCTTTGAATGAGTGTGGGTCCATTTTGGGATACCACATACCATCATCTCCGATCGGGACAACATGTTCCTCAACACATTTTGGTCGAGTCTCTGGTTACTGTTGGGCACCAAGCTCACTAAATCCAATGCCTTCCACCCTCAAACCGATGGCCAGATAGAGATCATCAATCACATGATTGTGCACATCCCTCTCATGTATAACTCTAAGAATACACGTACATGGGATGAGAGTCTTTCCTATGTTAAGCACAGCTACAACGGGGCTCTCCATAGCTCCAACGACCATAGGCCATTTCAAGTGGGGCTAGGATTCGAACCCTTGGGTCCCATTGATCTTCCCATGTTCAGTCTGAGGATGAAAAAGACACCTGATTCATTGAGCAGATTCAACACATCCGCCAACATGTCCATGAGATTTTGCAAAAATCCAGTGCTAAGTACAAGCAACGCCAAGATCAACACTAGGTACCTGACAAGTTTTAGGTGGGAGACAAGTTTTGGTTACATTTGTAGAAAGAATGCCTTACAGGGCCCCATCATAAGCTTTGTTCACTTCGCTATGAGACTTACACTATCACCAAGGCTGTGGGAGACAACTCTTTTGAGCTCAAGAATCCCCCCTTCCTTGGCTTCCACCCAGTGTTCAATGTGGACCTCCTCCGACCATATTTTCCACCATTATTGGACACCTCAGAAATCGCAGAATAGTTGACACCAACATAGGACAAGGGTACTCACCAGTAGAGGATCCAACTTTATCGGGTTGTCAAGGAAGGACAACTCTTGCACCAAGGAAAATGGCTCACCTAGGGCCAAATTCAACAAAAATTTCCTCACCTGATGGGGGAACTCAATGCAATGGGGACCACTGCTTCCTAAGGGGGGTGGACTGATCCAGGTGGATATTGGTGGCCACCCACCTATTCCAACTAGCTTCTTTTGACAATTTTAGTTCAACATGTTCTTTTGTAATTCTTTGTAATTATGGGTTCTACACTTTTGGGGCTGTCTGAATCCCTACACAGGTGCTAGGTGGATATTGGTGGCCGCCTAATACAATTGGATTTTTTTGGAAGTTTTCATGTCAATACATCTTTCTGTACTTCCAGGGTCATTTTGGGGCCCTAAACAGTGTTTTTTTGGCTTGTCGTAGTCAAACTATAGACAGAGTCAAAGTTTGATGGCATAATGTGTAGTTCTTGAAAAGACCTTTCCAACGAGCTATCACACACCTAAAATGGAGGTCATATGCAAAAGTTACGACCCGAGAAGTTGAGGTACCAACTTACCTATCGAGACCCACATAACTTTTGGCGTTTCATCTCATAGGGTTAGGTTTTTGGATGTCTAGGGTTTTGGCATTCATGAGTAATGTTAAAAATTCCTCTGGAGCCTTATTGTAATCATTCTGCTCAGACGGATGCACGTAGCAGCCACATCTATTCTCAGAGATAACTACCACCATTCGAGCAAGTTGTTTTCAGTTTTGCAGTTTTACAATTTTACAGTTTCAGCCTATTTTATTTATTCAATAGAAGTTATTTTTCATTGGATATCTATTGTTGTTCTCTGTATCTCTGTGTTATTGTATTCAGTCTGTTATTTATTTTGTTCCGCTCATAAATCCAAATCAGGGGAATCTTACCCGATTTTACTTCCCATATACACAATGTTCACATAAATCAAAATCCAGAGAGCATTTAAACATACCTTCAACCATACCTTTACCGTGTAGTAGTCGAAGACCCTTCTCTCCGATATGCCCCAATCTTTGATGCCACAAGATAACCTTTTCTCCAGAGGCTGTAGGAGTTTTTTCTTCTTTTGCTCCAATATCAGAAATAATGGAACTATTACACCCATCACTAATAATGCTTCCTTTCAACTTATATAGAGTCCCAATCCGAACTCCCTTCAACAACACCATTGCTCCTCGAACCATCTTGCAGGTTTCTTTTTCAAATACCGTTTTTACTCCTACATCATCTATTTTGCTTACATAAATCAAATTTCTGTCCAATCTTGGGATGTGCAGAACACTAGGCAGTGTTCAATCCTTCCATCTATGAGCCTTAACTTGACTCTTCCTTGTCCTATAATTTTCGTTGTAGAGTCATCACCTAAGAAAATATTACCTCCATCATACCTTTCATATTCACAGAACCACTCCTTGTGGGGATTCATATGAAAGGATGCACCTGAGTCAACCAACCATGCCTCGTGATCTGCATGTGTGCTTGAAGAAGCCAAGTACACATCCCCTCCTTCTTCCTTGGAGGTTTTTTCATCTTTAGAGGGAGCACCTTCAGGTCCCTTCACTCTCTTAATGTTTTTGGATCTACATTGCTTCTTGAAGTGCCCTTCTTTTCCACATCCCCAACATACATTTACAAACTTTTTGGGAGATTTATATCTACCCTTAGATTTAGATCTCCCACTTGAGGACTTGGATCTATTTCTTTACTGGGAGCGTCTTCTTGCAAATAATGAGTATGTGCTCTATCCTTCCATGTTCTTCTGTCTCATCTCCTCCGACAACAAAGATGAGACCACATCATCAAAACTCAAGGTAGTTGTATTACTACCTATGGTCACAAGCAGACTATCCCACGAGTCTGGTAAAGAGCACACTAAATTGATACACTTATCTTCATCTGAAATTTTAATCTCAACAGATAATAACTGACTTACCATAGTATTGAAAGCATTCAGATGCTTTGTCACAGAGTCTCCATCTCTCATCCTCAGGTTATACAACTTCTTCTGCAGGAACAATTTATTTACCAGGGAATTAGACCGATACAAGTTCCCCAACTTATTCCATGATTCCTTGGTTCTAGCTTCCCCTAACACATTCAATAATATTGAATCTGAGAGACACAATCAGATTGTTCTCTTCACCTTTCGATCCAAATTTTTCCAGTCATTTGATGACGTTCCTGTAGGTGTAGTACTTGGATCCACCGCGATCCACTAATCTCTGTCTAACAATAGATCTTCCATCTTGAGCTTCCACAACTCAAAACTTTGCCCATTAAATTTCTCTATCTCTATTTTTGAACTACTCACCATTTCTTTTTACTTGAAGAATCAATACCGAAGATCTCCCATTGCAACAAGGCTTATCACAGTCCTGAGCCAAACCCCTGACCACAAAGAATTCCCCCTAAAGCCAATAATTGCTCTAATACCAAATGTAGATTTTAACCTTGTACAATTATTTACTGCAAACAGATTTTCAATAAAAGAACATAAAAGATACAATGGCAAATACACACATTACACAAAGATTTTTCCCCTGGAAACCCAAACTGAGAAAACCAACATCTTCTATATTCATCTCATATCATATATTATTTACAATACAATATACGTATAGGATCCCGTAGCATCCAAAACCCTAATCCAATAAGCCAGATTAGTCAACAACCCTAATTCCTCAACCAAAAATAGAAAACCATCAGCAAAAAACATGTGCTGAAAAACCACCCAAAGACGGACACATACCCAACATCATTTTCCAACATATAACACATACCCAAAGAATATAACACATACCCAACATCACTTTCCTTCCTAACTTTATCCATTGCCTAGGCCACCATAGCCTTAACAATCTAATATGTCTCTGCAAGTTTTAAATACTTTGTTTCTCTAGTCGTTGAGTATTGCGGTTCATCCACACACACCTTAACTCCTTGAACAATTTATGCTTCTGAGGTATTATGTTGTTGACGCTTGACTGCTTCCTCTATCTATGTTGTTGTTTCCTTCTCCTAATCAGAGCAAAGGTATTTGAATTTAGACCTGCCTATCCAAGTTTCTCTCGCAACCATGGTATGATTGACCGAGCCTTGGGAGGAGGAAGCCTCAGACTGATTTCCTTTATTCCTATTCCCCAACACTCCTTTCCTAGCCATTCTGCTAATCCTTCTTTCCTTAACCATCGTTGTTTGGTTTTCCACTGTCGTTATATTCTTCTTCTTGGTTGGCTTCTGACAAATACTCATCCATAAGCCCTTACTCGTCCAATGCTTCGAAACTCGCTGAATTTCCCTCTAATCCTTCATGTCTCTATGTCCCAAGATATTTCCCGCCTTAAGCCTTACCAGAGGAAAAAGCCACGGGACCTCCTTAGCAGGCTTCAAATCCCAATCCCAGTCCCATATTCCTTGAATTTCATACTCATTCCGCCATCTTAGGTAATCAATCTCACTCAATTTTTCTAACTTTGAACCGTTACAATGGCCTCTCAACTTAAAATTACCATTCACTTCACCTCTCACAACCTGAAGTCTTTTATCAACACTTTTGGGAGGATCATATCGAAGCTGGCTGCAATAGAAGTACTCCCACACATTCTAACATAACTACTCTTCATTATGCTTGGCTTGTTCCATGGTTGGCTCTATATGAGCCTCCTTCCCCAATGATGGTCACTTCCTTTCATATCTCATGGTACAACAACCATGACGTCACTTGAATCCATCTGTCCCGATGAGTAACCACTTGTACTAGCCTAACGATCAAGTTTTGAAGTTGGTGGAGTCGATGCAACGTTCAACAGACCCGTCATGAATTCCTTGACCCACTGGCAGTTGAAATATGCATTGCTCTGGTTCACTCCCCAGTCGTTTTGTCATTCCAAATGAAATTGTTGTCTTGTCAAGCCTCCAAGTGGCACAACTTCTCTCGACGTTTGTCACCCCATCCAGGGGGCCATCACTTGTATTCTTAGCACAAGAAGAAATAATTGCTTCTATTATATTGTTAATATTATACAAGAAATCAGTGGCAGTGAAGACATCTTTTATATACTTAGTACAAGAAAAAACTAGCGTTTGTATTGTATCATTACTATTGTTGGTGTTGTTAATATTATAGAAGAAATCAACGATAGGAAGGGGGAAAGCACTAAGCACCCAACAATAGACTCATAAATGTCGCAACAAAGTGCATAGAGGTTGTTGGATCTGGAGGCATTCCAAAGCCAACGACCTCTATGCACTCTACAACGACATCTAATATTTTTTTGTGGGGTGCTTAGTGCTTACCTAACAAAAACATCACATATATTCTTTGTATATACAAGAAGAAGCAAAGAAAATTTTCATGTCAATAATTGTCATTATTTTTTAGTTTTACACTAAAAACTAAGAAAATTTATATAATTCCATCGTATTTAAAAAAAAAATGGACCTTCAAGCATAGGCAGATATTCAAAAACTATTCAGAAATTAGACCTTCACGTATAGATTGGTTTGAAAGGTTGTGACATCCTGGTTTGAAAGGTTGTGACATCCTGGTTTGAAAGGTTGTGACATATCGAAGAGTTCAATTAGAGCCATTTCAGACCATTAGAATAATTAATACAATCTCTTTTCTATTGTTTCCATTTTATATAACATTTTACTAATATCTTAAACCAAAATTTAGTGTTTTTTCAATAATGAATTTTTTCTTGTTTTTAAACAACCTCTTAGCCTATTTGTGGTAGTCACAATGTCTTAGTTTATATTTATAAAAGACATAAAATGCAAAAAAAAAAAAATTGTTTATTTTGCTAGTTTCCAAAGCTTTAATGTTATTAGTCCCTGCCATAGGTGTAGAGGGACTATAGCTATCGATAAATGGTTGACTTCATATTAGTCTGTCCTTTGACCACAAATATTTCCATATTATCTATTGTTGGAACCAGGGACCTGAAAACATCGATTTTTATATAAAAAAAGTACCATATTTGTCATGATCTGATTGGACAAGGGATTGGAGATCTTATTGTCGGCTTCGCTATTCCCAATGTTATATATGTTGGCATATCCAAAGTATTTGATCGTATATGGTTTTTTTGAATCATATATTTTCTTACGCATTCCTCGAAGGTGGATTAATGCTAGCATTAATTCGAATGTTTGGTTTAGCATTTTATGCTAGGTAAATTTATGGCAATGTTTGATATGGTGGCATATCCAAAGTTTGGCTTTCCAATACATTCTCTGGTGTTCGAACTATTGTTACAAAAAATATAATTATTTTCTTGGGATACGTCAGAGACCTGCCACTTTGAATTTTTTTCTTAAATGTTTACAGTGCATTTATGGCAGACTTAAATGTTTATCTAACAGGCTTGGTAGTGTTGAATGGTTACTTAACATGCTTGTTAGAAGACGTTTTCTTCCATTTTTAAAATTTATATGCTCCAGCGACATTGTTGTTTCACTGGTCCATGCTTGTTTTTTGCATGCCACTGATTTCTTATTTGCATGTTGTCGTTTTTGTTGCTTGCATGTTCGTGTTGTTGCAGTTTGCACGTTTGGGTTTCTGCAATCGCGATTGGAACAACATCGTTCCTGGGGGAGTGGTTGATGCTTGCTTCTTTCTTTGTTGTATGTTGTTTATTGTTGCTTGATTCGACTTTGCCGAGTTTCGGTCCTGTGCCTGCACTTGGGCCTTTTGGTGCTTCTTAGTTGGGTTCTTATTTGGTGCTTGTTCTTGTTTGCCCAGGGTTTGCAATGTTGGGGTGTTGCATCTGCGGTTGGATCTTTGGTCACATTTTTTTGCACTGCAATTTGCATAGAATACTATTAAGATAAAATAACAGACTAAAGAATTGCAGGCGATGTAAATTGCATTTGTTACGCGTTGAAGCAGAGTTTGTCGGCCTCACAATATATTTCATAGCTGTCGATGCTTTTTCCATGGATTCTGTGTTACTATGGTTTCATAGTTATGAGAATGCCTTTTGCTGTGTGGGAGATATAGCTATTCTCTCCCTTTTACTTTGTTGTTGTAAACTGTGTTTGACTCTAGTTTATCGCGTTTCTGTGGTCATTCCGAGCGACCGTCATTCGGTTGCATACTTAGCCAATTTTATGTATGCGACTTCACGAATAGGTTCTATCGAACTATGACAGGTCGTGTTTGGTGTATACATTAGCTTTCCTGAATTAGTTTTCTTTAAAAGAAGGCCTCTTGGACAGAAGAGAATGCAATTTATGAAATTATAGGTTTCCTGGACAACATAAGTTAATGATTGTGGGTTCTCGGGGTGGCGGGCTGAAAATTGGGCTTATTAAGATAAAATAACAGACTAAAGAATTGCAGGTGATGTAAATTGCATATGTTACACGTTGAAGCAGAGTTTGTCGGCCTCAAAATATATTTCATAGCTGCCGATGCTTTTTCCATGGATTCCGTGTTACTATGGTTTCATAGTTATGAGATTCCCTTTCGCTGTGTGGGAGATATAGTTGTTCTCTCCCTTTTACTTTCATGTTATAAACTGTGTTTGACTCTAGTTTCTCGCGTTTCTGTGGTCATTCCGAGCAACGACCGTTCGGTTGCGTACTTAGCCAGTTTTATGGACACGGCTAAGCGAATAGGTTCTATCAAACTATGACAGGTCATGTTCGGTGTATACATTAGCTTTCCTAAATTAGTTTTCTTTAAAAGAAGGCCTCATGAACATAAGAGAATGCAATTTATGAAATTATAGGTTTCTTGGACAACATAAGTCAAATTGGGCTTATTAAGATAAAATAACAGACTAAATAATTGTAGGCGATGTAAATTGCATCTGTTACGCGTTGAAGCAGAGTTTGTCGGCCTCAAAATATATTTCGTAGCTGCCGATGCTTTTTCCATGGATTCTGTGTTACTATGGTTTCATAGTTATGAGAATGCCTTTTGTTGTGTGGGAGATATACCCGTTCTCTCCCTTTTACTTTCCTATTGTAAACTGCGTTTGACTCTAGTTTATCGCGTTTCTGTGGTCATTCCGAGCGACCGTCGTTCGGTTGCATACTTAGCCAGTTTTATGGATGCGGCTTCGCGAATAGGTTCTATCAAACTATGACAGGTCGTGTTCAATGTATACATTAGCTTTCCCAAATTAGTTTTCTTTAAAATAAGGCCTCATGGACAAAAGAGAATGCAATTTATGAAATTATAGGTTTCCTGGACAACATAAGTTAATGATCGCGGGTTCTCGGGGTGCCAGGCTGAAAATTGGGCTTCTGTTGTTCTGTGCCCTACAAATAGCATAGAGAGTTCCGCGATCATTCCGACCATCCGCAGTTCGGTTCCATACTTAGCCAGTTTTATGGATGCAGCTTCACGGATAGGTTGTATCGAACTATGGTGTATACATTAGCATTTCCGAATTAGTTTTCTTTAAAAGAAGGGCTCATGGACATAAGACATTGAAATTTATCAAATTATAGGTTTCCTGGACATCATAAATTAAACATAGGAAATATGTAATTTTATAAAGTAGATATATAAAGCATGCACGGAGCCCTCATCCCATACTTAGCCAGTTTTTGCATCGTAGGTTCTCAGGGTAGGCGGCTGAAAATTGATAATCGGAGAGTTCTGCGATATACAAATTGACAATCAGACTTGCGAACTATTTGAATTTGAAGGGCGTCATGTCCAAAAAATTTAGCATTCTTGAAATAGTTTACTTTACGTACGTTTTACATACCCTGGTGGACAAAAAACACACAAAAAAAATAGTAAGCATTTTTTGGATCGCGGGTTCTCGGGGTGGCAGGCTCTAAGTTCGGTCTTTGTTGTTCCGTGTCCTACAAATAGCACGGAGAGTTCCACGATATACAAATTGACAATCGGAATTGCGGACTATTTGAATTTCAAGGCCTCGTGCAAAAAAACTAGCATTCTTGAATTACTTTTCTTTACGTACGTTTTACATACGCTTGTCGACAAAAACAAAAAAATAGTAGTAACGTCTGTTACATAGGGCTCCATCCCCGCTACCTTTAGCGCTTCCCAATACACATTAAATATGCTTTCAAAAGTCAGAACCGACTAGATAGGTTCAAAAAGATGGACTTTAATAACTAGACCAGACATCTCCCATTAAAATGAATAGATAGGCGAATATTATGGGATCCGGTAATTTCTTTTTACTTGAATTTTGAATTTGCGAAAATAATTTTTTTTTTTGCTTGTGCAGTTTTAGTTTTCTTAAAAGCTTCAGCATAGTTCACGAACGTGTCATCGACAGAGGCCTTGACGTCATGTCCCTCTTTAATATTGTGCATTTCGAAATGACAGGCTTTAATAACTAGAAAGCTTGAGGACATCTCCCATTAAAATGAATAGACAGGCGAATATTATGGGATCTGGTAATTTCTTTTTGCCTGCATTTTGAATTTTTGAAATAATTTTTATTTTATTTTTTTGCTTGAGCAGTTTTAGTTTTCTTAAAAGCTTCAGCATAGTTCACGAACGTGTCACCCACAGAGGCCTTGACGTCATGTCCCTCTTTAATATTGTGCATAGCTTAGATGTCAGATTTGAGAATATGCTCGGATATGGGAATTTTAATACGTGATTCTAGTCACTATTGAGCGTACATATTAAAAAAGATTAGCATTAATAAGTGAAAATATTGAGAACATCTGTCATTAAAACGAATCAACACAAAATCTAGGGAAGACCATCCAGCGTTGCTTTTAAATACTTATTGCCATTTCTCTCTATCATCAAAGAGTTGTGCTTTAGGGTGCCTTCGTTCTAATGTTCCTGGTCATGGACATGTAAGAAAACTTAGAGATGCGATTGAGGGGTAGATGAAAGAAGAGAGACTGGTTTTATGTGACGTGAGCTTTGAGTAAAAAAAAAATCTGTTATACAAGAGAAACTCAGAGAGGACGAAAAAAAAAGAATAAGCATGTTCTTGTTGGTTTTCTCCTTGTGTTCGATGCTTTGGTTGGTTGAAAATGATGCCGGGAGATTTGTTGGTTGAACTTCTTTGTTTTCTTGCTGGCGATTGTAATGGATTTTGAGGTCATGTGCAAAATAGTTCTTCTTTAAGTATATAGCTTCTTCCAACAACACATATTTGCAAGTGTATCGAATTGTAGAGATTGCACAAGTATTTGTCTACCTCGGAGGCGGGTAACAAAAACTGTATGGGTGGATAAAACGACATATTATCACTACAAAAGTTTCTATTTCATAGTTTGATGGCCTACATTTGGGTATGGTAGCCGACTTGATAGAAAACTATGTTCTTTGTCAAAGTTTGTTCGGTTTCCTCTGGATGTAGTTGTAGACTCCACATATTTGGCGTCACCTCCGAACATTCCAGACCTTTCTGTGGGCCACCATACCTCCACCGCTATGAGGAAAGATGTATTCTGATGCCATCTGCAACATTTGATACACTTTCCAGACCTGTGCTGGTGCATTCTGTGACATTTCATGCACTTGCCACACCTCTGATGCCCGAAGAAGTTATGTACCTCAACATAGTTGCATTTTGCATCTGGGTTGGACGTTTCTTCCAATTTATTGTAATAAAGCAAAGAAGTTCCACATACAAATCCTCAGGCAGGCTTCTCAACCAACCAGACGATCGAATACATGGAGAATACCAGTCACTACATACTTGAATTTTTTTCCCCTGCCTTAACTGTTGTGACATAAAACGACTCCGTCCACTTTGAAATCGGCTTGAATCACATTTCTAAGTTGTCTCGGATGTCAAGGGTCAGGAACATTGCAAGGAAAGCACCTTAAACCCCAAATTTTCGACGACAGAGGGAAATTAATACTTTACAAAGAATGGAATGTTGAATAAGCAGCCATTGCAAGCAGGCCATATCTGGAAGAGAGAAGGTATTCAAAAAACTGGGATAGATGTACTTGGCAGCACCGATTAAGTACAAAACCCAAAATTGATATTCAACTCGTTTTTTACGAATAAAGAGTTTGAACGCCAATAAAACTGTGAAGAAGCTTCATCAATGTACATATTTTTTATTGGTTGATGACAGGCGAAATCGCAATCGTTGTCACAAATAACCTCAGCTGTATTTTGTAGCCCATCTTATTTGAATATAGAATAATTTCGGTTTATTTTTTAATAGTATTTTCCAATTTCTGGTATTTGTTTTAATTGTATTTTGTACCTTCTTCCCCTGTGTCGTTAAACATGAAGGACAAGCTTTTGTTTCTGTTGCCCACTACTTCAATCTAAATAAAATCTGGTTTGTTCTTTGTTTACATTTTACATTTGAGAATAATTTTTCATAGGCCATACTTATGTGGCGGCGACCCTGTATTTAAAGAAAGAAATTGGAGGACCCGTCCTGCTCCCATTATTCGGGTTCTGTAAATAGAATCAATTAATGAGTTACAACAAGGCGACTGAACTATTGACGCAATGTTTCTGTGAAGTATGTTGGATATATTGCAGCTTCTTCTATTTGATAATATCTGTGCATATATACTAATATCAATACTATTGGAATAAATACAAAAAAACTTCCTCTTCGGCAAAGCTTAGGCAATTATGTTTGGGTTTGCGGTATTAAACAACTATGTCCACTGTTCCGTCATATACGTCTTGCAGCCTAAGAAATTCCGTAGTCTGCAATTTATGCTTTAATTACTTAAAGTCACACCAAATTTTGATTGCATTTAATTTGATTTAGATATTAATGTTTATGAAGAGCCGACGTTTGCTGATGTCATTGCAACAAATACAAGATGAATAGATGATAAGGAGTTTATCTCGCTGAGACAACAATGCAAATTCATGTTTCTTGTTGTGCTATGTACATCTTGCAGTCAAAATTTTTGTGGTTTCAACAAAATTTGCGAGCCGAAGAGCATCTTGCAAATTGGGAGATCATTTGCATTTCAAACGTAACCAATCCATTAATATATATTAGTATGAATACTATTCAGATAAATATGAAAACTTTCTCCATTGATAGATACTAGTATGAAAAATATTGAAATAGATATCAAAACTTTGTCTTGGCCAATACTTAGCCAGTTATCTGGGCACCAGGCCCTGGGTTCGCGGTACCCAACACCTATGTCCCCTGTTTCGTCATATACATGTTGCAGCCAAAGAACTTCAGTGATCTGCACTTAATGCTTTTACTAGTGATAACCCAGCAGAGGTTCGAAAACATTGCCATTAATAAACGAAAAAAAAGGCTTTTTCGACTCTTAGATACTTATCTCTTTTCCCCTTTTGCTTTTCCCATCCATTATGGCTTTCTAGTTTTATACTTAGTCGTCTTTCTATAATGGGCGGTTGTAGGGTTCGCGGGCTGACATATCTTCATCTCCATCTGCATCTTCACATGACAAATCCGACCGACCGATGTACCTTTCCATACCTAGGAAATTTTATGGCCGCAGTTGCCGAATCGACGCATACGAACTGGCCTTTTCTTCTTCCCGCTTGTTATCGCCTTCTGGATATATACCTACTGCCCTTTCTATGGTATCTAGTTCTAGAGTTGGCGGGCTGACATGTCTTCATCTCCATCTATATCCTCGCACGACAGATTCGACTGACCGCTGTTCCTTTCCATACTTAGCCAATTTTATGCTTGCCGCTGCGGGGTCGGCGCTTGCGAACCCAGTTGCTTATCGTTCCGATATATACATCTTGCACTCAAAAGATCTATGATCTACAATTCCACCACGGGTTCCTCATATACAACAACTTCGTTCAAAGTATCTGTTGCTGCTTTCCATCCCTAGGAACTTCGCGTCCTTCTTGATATACATCAACAATGCTCTTACTAGTGACAAGTGGACACAGTGGTACGAAATATACTTCTGTGATCTGCAATTCATGCTTTAACATATGCATCTATATCCTCACATGACGGATCCGACCAACCACTGTTCCTTTCCATACTTACCCAATTTTATGCCTGTCGCTGCGGGGCCGATGCTTGCGAACCCAGCTGCTTATCGTTCCGCTATATACATCTTGCACTCAAAATATCCGTGATCTACAATTTCACCGCGGGTTCCTCGTATACATTAAGTTCGTTCAAAGTATCTGTTGCTGCTTTCCATCCCCAACAACTTCACGTCCTTCCTGATATACATCAACAATGCTCTTACTAGTGACAAGTGGACACATTGGTACGAAAGATACTTCCATGATCTACAATTTATGCCTTACCTGGTCAGAACTCAGCAGGGATTCACAAGCATTTTCATTAATAATCAAACACTAGATGTTATTCTGCGAGATACTTAGTTCTTTTTGCCTTCTCTTCTTCCCGTGTATTATCTACAATTCCACTGCAAACACCTCCGTCATTTTCCCCTTATTTTCTTCCCGTGTATTATGGGACTATAAAATATGGACATGATATTTTATAGAGCATGTACAAATTCCGAATTCCATACCTAGCGACAATTTGGATCACAGGTTCTCGGGTGGATGGGCTCAAAATTGGGCCTCCATTGTTCCGTGGCCTACAAATAGCACCCAGAGTTCCACGCTATACAAATTGACAAGCGAACCTGTGGACTGGCTGACTCAACATTGTACTTCTATTGTTCCGTGTCCTCCAAACAATGCTCCCAGTTCCGCAATATAGAAATTGATACACGGAATGTAGAACTGGCAGGGTGGAGATTGCCATTGTTTACGGATGCTAATCCCTGTGAAGTATCTAACAATATCTAAAAAATTGTTTTGAATACTAAATTAGCTCTTAGTAGTGACAACTGGACACAGAGGTACGAAACAATTGGGATTGCACTCTCCGCAATATACAAATTGACTACCGGACATCGTCCACTCTTCCGTGTTACAGATTATGCATTCAAATGTTTGGGGCGATACAATTAGAAGGTCCAGGCCTCGCCTCCTCTGCAGACACCTTCTCAGCCTGTTTTGGATCCTCCTGTTGTCGGGTTCACGAAATATGCAGCTCCAGTGTTGGTGGGTTGACATATCTTTATCTCCATCTATATAATCAGACGACGAATCCGACCGACCGCTGTTGTTTTCGATACTTGGCCAATTTTATGTCCACGGTTGCTGGGTTGGGACCAATTTCATCTCCATCTATATCCTCGCATGGTGAATTGGACCGCCAGCTGTTCCTTTTCATACTTAGTGAATTTTATGCCTGCGGTTGTCGAGTTGGTGCAATTGAACTCTGTTCCTTTTTGTTCCGTTATATACATATTCCACTCTAAATTTTTGTGCTCTACAATTCCACCGCTAACTACTCGGTCCTTTTTCCCTTTTTTTCTTCCCGTGTATCATGGGACTATAAAGTATGGACATGATATCTTATAGAGCATGTACGAATTCTGCATTCCATACCCAACGACATTTTTTATCGCGGGTTCTAGGGAAGGTGGGCTCAAAATTGGGCCTCCATTGTTGCGTGTGTTACAAATAGCACCCAGAATTCTTTTATATAGAAATTGACAAGCGGACCTGCGGACTGGATGACTCAAAATTGCACTTCTATTGTTCCATGTCCTCCAAATATCGCTTCCAATTCCATGATATACAAATTCACACACAGAATGCAGGGATGGTGGGGTGGAGATTGCCATTGTTTACGGATGCTAATCCCTATGAAGTATTTAACATAATCTAAAAAATTATTTTCAATACTAAATTAGCTCTTAGTAGTGACAACTGGACACAGAGGTACGAAACAGGTGGCATTGCACCCTGTGCAATATACAAATTGACTACTGGGTTCCGACATCGTCCGCTCTTCCGTGTTACAAATTATGCATTCAAATGTTCATAACGATACAAGTTGAATGTCGGGGACTTGCGTCTTTTGTAGACACGTTCTTAACCTGTTTTGGATCCTCCCGTTGCCAGGATCACTAACTGTGAAACTCTTGGATATTGTTTCGGGTTGGCATCAACCTTTGTTGTACCACGATTCACAAATGTTTCAAAGTATCTTATGCTGCCTCAATTGGCATCCGACCCTCCGCAATATAAGAATTGACTATCGGGTTCACATCTTGTACTCAAAATTTTCGTGATCTGCAATTCCACTGCTGACTCCTTTGTCCTTTTTCCCTTTTCTTCTTCCCCTGTATTATGGCTCTCTGGTTATATACTTGGTCGCCTTTCTATGATCACGGGTTCCAGCATTGGCGGGCTGACTTCTTTATCTCCATCTATATAATCACACCAAGAATCCGACCGACCGTTATTGCTTTCCATACTTAGCCAATTTTATGGCCGAAGTTCCTGCGTTGGTAATCTACAATTCTACTGCGGGCTCCTCGAACTCGCAAGCTTCACTGTACCACGGTTCACAAATGTGCTTCCTAATATACATTGGTTATGCTCTTACTAATGACTCTTACAAGTGACGACTGCACACAGCAATACGAAACAGTTCACATCCAGCCCTTCGCAATATAGAAATTGGCTACCGGGTTCCGACATCGTCCTCTCTTTCATGTTACAGATTGTGCATTCAAATGTTCCGAACGACACAATTTGACCATCGGGACCTCACATGTTATGGGCAGACCTTCTGACCCTATTTTGGATCCTCCTGTTCACGGGTTCACAAAATCTCCAATTCTTAGTTAGTGTTTCGGGTTGGCGCATTCGAACTCTGCTGCTTCTTGTTCCGTGATATACACATTGCACTCAAAATTTCTGTGATTTACAATTCCACCGCGGAGTCGTTGGTCCTTTTTCCCTTTTCTTCTTCCCTTGTATTATCGCTTTGTGGTTATATACTTAGTCGCCTTTCTATAAACGCGGGTTCCAGCCTTGACGGGTTGAGATATCTTTATCTCCATCTATATAAGCACACGACGAATCCGACCGACCGCTATTGCTCTCTATACTTGGCCACTTTTATGGCCACGATTGGCAGGTTTGCGGTTTCAAACTCTGCTTCTTGTTGCGTCATGTACATCTTGCACTCAAAACTTCCGTGATCTACAATTCCAGCGCGGGCTCGTCGAAGTCACAAGATTCACTCTACCACTACTCAAAAATGTTTCAAAGTATCTCTCTCTGCCTTCAATCCCCACTAACTTCCTGTCCTTCCGGTTGTCCTACCATACCCTCTTCGCTATTACGCGTATTGCACTCAAAAAGTTTCGAGACATACAATTTGACCCTCGCGCCTTCACCTTCAACGATTGTACCTTGCAACCCTATTTTGTAGCAGTTTTTTTCCCCTCCCCGTGACCTCCGTACTTTCTTACTATGCAATTAGAAACCTTTCATGCTAACAGCTGACCATGCAGGAACCGTCAACATTGTCATTAATGGGTGAAAATATCAAGGAGATATCCCATTATTACGCATTAAACCAAGATGTGCGGAGAGTTATTTTGTCCCTTCCGATTGTTCATCTCGAACATGCATCGTCGTGTTGGGCTGCTCAAGAAATCTACAATGCTTAATCGCTCATTGCAATATCCACCATGTTTGCATTTCTATGTATGCAATTAGTAGTGTTTAATGTTAACAACACATCATGCAACAACTATCCAAATTGTCATTAATCAATGAAAGTATCGAGGACATCTCCCATTCACACACTTTCGACCAAAATTTGCGCAGGGTTATATTATCCTTTCCAACTTTTCATTTCATTCATCGTCTAGAATAAATAAATGTTCTTGTAGACTTATGGAAGCAGGTCGATAACAATTTTGTGGAGATACAGTAAATATGTTTGCACAAGAGGACCATAAGTTCTAGTGGTCCAGGGCATACTTTTACTATTCATCCCGTTCCGCCTAGAACGAAGTGATTTGAACCTCTGGAATCGCTCGTACAGGCTGTGTCCCTGAGGTTTTTGACTGTAAGGAGGTGGTCTCTTGGTGCACTGAAAAATATATTCCAGTCCAAAGAATTATTCCACTGCACGACCATTCTCTTGTTTCTTTGTCATCTCAGGTCTTCTGCGAGATGTTAAAATTGCCGAAACCAACATTGACGTTCAGAGGACAAGACTGCAAGCAGTTTCTAGAAAAACATCATAACGGGTTGGACATCTTAGCCGACTTCCTCGAAGACCCGACAACAGTTCCTGAAGATATCACAAGGCTGCAGGTAAGTTCCTTTAGAAATCCATTCCGGGAAATTGCTTGGTTGTTTACAAGAATAACGGGACATGCATCCACAACAAGCATTTCCCATATAATTTTTTATATTTTGTATTTCACAGTCAAGGAACAATACATTTTCGATTGGGGGAAGCTAATTTCCATTGAGCTTTGTTCCCAGTTGTCACAATTCAAAGAATCGAATAAATTTTATATGTCATCCTACTTGATTTTGGCAATTGTGTATTGCTGCCCATTTCCAAAACTTTCTCTTTACAATAAAATAAATTGTGGATTCGACCCAGTAACATTCTGGCACGAGGCCCTGTGGAGACACAAAGCCTCCCATTGTTTTTATGAAGTTTTTAATGGCTTTGTCTCAGTTTTCAAAGATTTACTGTTAGGCAAGGATGCTTCGCGGATGTCTGGCCAGGCAAGCAAGTTTTTGAACAAGAAGGGCACACTTGAGCAAGAGGAAAATCACAGTGTCCTCATGGTCTTTGGCTCTAAGGAAAATCCTGTCTTCCTTCCATGCCACATCACAGACAAGATGTTTGTTGCAGAAATATCAAGGCAATACAACCACTGGTTGCATTGTTTCCATGACAAGAAAAAAAAACAGTTCATTCCTCTACCTTGGAAAGTCAGAGACTTCCTCTGCAGAAACATCAACAAGATTAACGAGTTTGCCTCCCATTTCAAGAAATTGAACCTAATGTACGCTGAAAGGCTAAAAGGGTTCAACCCTAATGGCATTTTTCGAGAACATTTACTGGGTGTTGGATTTAACACCTCTTTTATCCATAGACACTTGACCCAAGACAGGGACTGTGTCGACAAAAATCCTGCTTCTGCAGATTGCAACGCAGAGACATTGCAAAGCGCAACTGAATTGTATAGACAACATGGAAAAGTATCCGGTGAGAAGAGTACCCAGTCCCCCGCCAGCGCTCCCAAGAGCACGACATCATGGAGCATCGCTTCGACGGGCCACCCTAGTAAGAAAGCAACCCAAAAATCTTCGAATGGAGAAGGAGATAAGAACCCTCCTCGCATAAATATTGATAGTTCTCACAAAATTCCACTGACAAAGAAGAGAAAAAACAATGCAGGGTAGGCGGAGAAACCCGAAATTGAAAGTGGAAAACTGCAACTTGAAATTGAAGTTGGGCACATGCAAAAAATTGGGTCGTCCGTGGTGGAAATATCTGAGATCGAATTTTTTGAGATAGATGAATCCTTCGTAATCCAGAGCGCTATTTTTGACAACCAATCTAAAAGTATGGTCATTGAAAAGATAGATGTAACAAACAGGAAAGGAAAATCTCGCACATAGATTGACTTTAGCGAATTGTCGCCGTCCCAAATCTGCTCATTTCACCAGGTAACCAGTGACATTCTTCGTGATTCCATTGGAGGAATGGAGATAGATCATGCCAATCTGAAACACTGCCTCAACGAATTTGAGTAGGCTTTCATTGCAACACCAGAATTTACCAGTCCTTTGGAAAAAATCGTGCCTTCTACCACTGCAGCGAAGATGAAAGTATCCTCTACCCTCCTTGCATGCTCTAGAGCCCTTATAGAGAATAACATCAACAAAAGAATGAAGCTAGTTACTGAAGCCTGGGAAACATCGCAAAATTTAGTTTCCTTTGGAAAGAAGGCCAATGATTTGCTGGAACATTTGGAGGCGAATTTTAAAAATGAATAGCTTTTCTGTGATCAGGTACTGGACCCTTTTTCCAACTATGCCATCAACACATAGGAACTGAAAAGAAGACAGGAGAAACTCCCCTCCCCAAAGCGCACCAAAAAAGTAAAAGCATGTTGGCAAAAGAAAGTTCACAACCTCCAGCTCATTGTCAAATCATGTAAACAAGTCATATCAGAAACGAAAGATTTATTCACAAGCCTGCTCCAGATGGACTTAGCCGGAACTACCAACGAGGTTCAAGATCCCAACTTAATTCTCAAATCCTTGTCAGTCACCAAAGAAACCTTCCAGGAACAAGTTGATATTTTAAAGGGGTTGTCTTTCTAAAAGTTTTACGGCATACTTGAACATTGTCTAGATGAGCACGAGCGCTGGGTATTGGACTATGCCTCACACAATGAAGAAATTGAACAAAGTCTGCATAGTATTTCAATGGATCTAAGGAAATTAGAAAACGAGCTTTATGACATAGAAATCTGGGATGAAATCAACACAACCCCCATGAAAATCTACATCGAAGAATGGTTCCAACAAAGAATGGATAGCCTCGTCCAGGAAAGGCAACAACCAGTCAATAGGACACCATTGCCCATCGACGACAGCAACAAAAACACATCGGCTTCATAGTAAGTCTATACTGCCATCTTGTTTTGTTTATCAATCCAGTTTAATTCTATGTTGTCATCTTCTTTTCTTTATCAATCCACTTATGTCCTCTTTAAATAGAAAATTGTAACCAAAGACTCATAACTTCCAATTTTTTTTTCCAGGTCTTCCTCTCTACCGTCACACACTTCTTCTTTCGACGTTCCTAATTCTTGTCCTTATTTCTTTTTATGGTCCGCGGGAGCCCTAATCCCAGTCTATATGACAAACGCATTTAAATTTCCAGAAACGTGTAACATACATTATTAATTTTTGATAAATTCCAAGGAAAATTGATTCGACAATGCCCTTATTGTATACTAAATTTTGGCTTTCTAGGAACCTTCTTGTTTGTTCCAAAGAAAACTAATTCAGATATGCTACATTTGTTGTCTCCTATTGTATGCTAATTTTTTGGTCTTCAATGATGTTGATGCTTGAAATGTTGATGTAATTTCCAGAGATATGTAACAAACATTACTTATTTTATAATAAGTTTGTATAGTTCGCAAGCCCGCTTGTCAATTTGTATATCGCGGAACTCTCGATGCTATTTGTAGGGCACGGAACAACAGAGGCCCATTTTTGAAACCGCCAGCCCGAGAACCCGCGACCAAAAACTGGCTAAGTATGGAATGAGCACTTTGTGCATGCTCTATAAAACGTGTGCAAATAAAACTAATTCGGTAATGCTATATATTTTTTGTCCAAAAAAAGAGTTAGTTTTAAAGAAAACTGATTCAGTGTAACAAACGTTATTACTATTCTATTATATAACATACATTATTAATTTCTGGTAAATTTCTATAGTCCGCAACTCCGCCACTGTCGGTGCTATTTGTAGGACACGGAACATCAGAGGCCCAATTTTGAGCCCGCCAGCCCAAGAACCCATGATCGAAAAACTGGCAACGTATGCAATGAGGGCTCCGTGCATGCTCTATAAAATCTCATCCTCATACTTTATAAAAGTACAAATTTCGTATCTATAAAACTAAATATCTACTTTATACAAGTACATATTTCGTATGTATAATTTATTTATTTCTGATTAATTTCTATAGTCTGCAACTCCACTCCTCGATTTCTGTATCGTAGAGAACATCGGAGGCCCAATTTCTGTATCGAAGAACTGTCGGTGCTATTTGTAGGGCAGAGAACATCAGAGGCCCAATTTTTAGCCCTCCAGCCTGACAACCCGCGATCCATTATAAAAGTACATATTTTGTATGTATAAAACTAAATATCTACTTTATAAATTACATTTTTGGTATGTATAGTTTATGTTGTCCAGGAACCTATAATTTCATAAATTTCAATTTCTTTTATGTCCAGGAGCCCTTGTTTTAAAGATAGCTACTTTGGTAATACTAATTTTTTTTTTGTCCAACAACCTTTCAAATGTTGATAATTTTTGATATTTTTCAGGAAGAACTAATTCGGGAATACTATGTTTTGCATGCAAACCACATGTATTTCAACTTTCCAGCCACGTGCTTGTACTAGGTCGCATTTACTCCCATCCCAACCTGGTAGGGACTACGCTGCCATGCAACACTTGTTTTATTGTTAAATTTTTCTCGAATTAAAATTAAAATTAATTATTTAGCTTGCATTTTCCACATTCAAATGCAAATTGAATGTAGTAACTTTGCACCCATTTTATGATATTTACCTATATATACATCATGCAAAACAACCCTCAACAATGAATTCTATTTTGTTACTTATTTTTAACTTCCCTTTTGATATACTTTTAATATTTTATTTAAAGGAATTTATTTGAATAAACAAGTCTATCCTAAGTTTTATAAAAAACTATTGGTAAAACTATTTTTAGTATTTTGTATGAGTTAACTCTACTTTAATCCATTTTACGTTATCTAAAATAATTTATTTTGATAAATATATTTGTGAAGCATATACCTAACTGTTATGCAAGATTTATCAAACACTCAAAATTAGTTGATTTTGTTCTTAACATAGTTGCTTAACTGGATTTTTTTGGAGATTTATATAAATTTCAATACGAAGTTTACATTAATTAATTAAACATAAGAGTCTAGCTGAATTGATCAGGGCATGACATTATTACAACTTCATTTAGATTCGATTTTCGAAAAAAACAAAACAAAAAAAATTAAAAATTTGACATGCTTAAGGTTTTATATAAATTTCAATGCGAAGTTTACATTAATTAATTAAACACAAGAATTTAGTTGAGTGAATGAGAGCACTACACTATTACAACTTCATTTAAATTCGATTTTCAAAAATTTTAAATTAAAATTACAAATTCACCCCTCACCAAATTGACACGTTATCCCCTCCATGGTGAGTTGACGTGCCTCTAAATGTCAAACAAACAGAGTAAGTGGCGGATTCTAAAAATTAAGACTCTGAAGCATCTTGCCCAAAGCCCATAGTTTAAGATAACATTAATGTATTGAATCTTGCCTAGCTTGTTGGTTTAATCTCGAGCCTAGCTCAGGTCATTCTAGTGAGTTACCAATTCTTATAGAATCTTGTCAAGTGACATTATTTTTAATATTTATTTTCTAATTGAAAAAATGATGTAATCTCATCTCAACAACATAGAGTTGGCTACATGTGTTTACGAAGGATATATACTCAATTAAAGGGCACCACCAAAGTATAGGCTTTGTCTTGAGATTCATCTTTTGTCAATGATCATCCTAGACATCTCATGGATAAAATAAAATTTACCATACTTTTAACACATTAGACGACTATTGAATTTAGTTTTGAAAAAGCACTAACCCAATAAATATTACAAATGCAGAACAACCTCACCTTTTTTCTGAACACATTCGTAGCGTAGTTTACAACAAGCATTGAAATCATTGCAAGGTTCCTCTCCAAAGGTAGTTGTACCATCCAATGCTAAACAATTTCCATATCGAATTCCAAGAGTTGTGAATTTAGTAGGAAAAACACAAAAAACATGCATTGGTGTTAGGGCTAGAAAAATACTCATCGGATTTTCTATACAAGAGAAGGTGGCACAACTTATAATTACAGTCTTACACAATGCATAACACACACTCAGAAGAAATTTAGCTATAATGACAACACCATAAACACATATGTCATCAATAAATAGCCACACAAAAATGGCAATCCGGTTACATATTTCTTAGGGTTTGTGCCATGACCTACACGATTATGTCGGCTTTGTAAGCCACAATGATGGAATATGTGGAGAGGTGTTGGGTAGAATGGACATTCCAAGGCCTTCCAATGGCCCTCCCATGAAAATATGTGGTCGAGGTATCATCCTAATGTCCCATAAGGACATAAGCCTCACGATGAAGAAATGTCGTGGGATGTAAAAAAGAGATTTAGTCACACACATAGTGAGGTTTTCAGAGGATATATGAAAAAATTAATGGCCAAATAATGAACCGTGGACATGTATTTTATTGAATGATTCCTTAGTGTCTCAATTACGTACACACAAACCATGGAAGTTGTAACATACCCACCTTATAACGCGAAATTTAAAACGCCCCATACATATAAAATAACCAAGGGGCATTAGGCCCGTAATTTAACATGCATATAAAAACATATTCTAAAACATGAATGCAATTGTTCGAGCAAAACAACAAACACACAACATTCATATAAAACCATTTACACAACATAATAACATAATAAACATAACATAAGACCTATCTCTTTATAAAATAACCAACTAGTTGCGTACAAAGGACGTTCCTCCCAACCATAGGCTTACTGTTCTTATTCTCTCAACAACAAGCCACCCCTGAGCTGAGGCTATGATTCCACGAGGGGGTTTGGCCCTCTTGGTTGTCCACTCTCTACAATCAACAACCCAAAACGCAGGTTCTACTCCAACAATAGTTCCAATCCACCAACTCTCTTCCTCACATTCTGCACAACCCAAGGAATGGGATGCCACTTCACTACACGCAACCCCTCATGCGTTCCCACTTGCCTTCAGGAATCCAATGCACTTGGTTGGCTAGGAATCTCACAGTCGGGGACGATAAGAACTCTCACTTGCTCCAGGAGTGCTCACAACAACCTTCACAAGGCTCTTGATCCATTTCCTCAATAGGAAAATGCTCCATAAGCACACATGCCACATTTCTGCATAAACACAACCCAATAATGGTTGCCTTCAAGCACAGTCTGGCTGGTGCTCTTCCCAACACTCAACTCTTCTCTTGCTGCCCAAAACCCGCCTGTAAAAACTGCCCTCTTTTTCTACTCGAATTTCCTTCTTCTTTCATGCTTGCTTGACTCTCACTCTTCCCAAAGATGATTGTACTTCAGCCCTATGCTCCCAATAATCATGGGATGTGACTTCTCACACCCACCCTCTTACATGAATTCAATGATTGAGTGTCTAATAAGTCAAAGGGGGGAATACTTGGTAAATATACATTAACTTAGGAAATGACATGGGTTTCCCTTGGATCCTTGTTTTAGCCCCCTCTCTTGTGGAATCATAGCCCCCCCATCGTTATAATCCCTCTCGTATCACAG
>JZKD02S2297325.1:1111480-1126875 GCA_000966675.3 Picea glauca | reverse complement strand
TAGATTATAAGAGTGAGAGGAATTCTGTAAAATTTCTATATTGCCACCTTATATGTTGATAAGAGTGAGAGGAATTTTGTAAGAGAGTTTCTATATTGCCACCTTATATGTTGTTAAGAGTGAGAGGAATCTTTTAAAAGGATTTCTATATACCCACCTTACATATTGTTTGAAGTGAGAGAAATCTTGTAAAAAGGGTTTTTATCTGGCCACTTTGTTAAAGGAGTGAGAGGGATCTTATAAAGATTTCTAAGCCTTTCGACAACAATATAGACAATTATATTGTCTTGTTATCAGCTAAAGGACTACTTATGGATCGAATTGTCTAAGTCAAAATTCTTATTCTGATGAACCAAAGGCGAAGGAACAAAAGGATGCAGGCAGTTGGAACATGCAGATCATAAGCGGGAAGAGCATCGAAGTTATGTGAAACTTCCTAGAGTTGACAAAGGAGAAATAATCTTCTTTGTAAAAGGATGCAAGCTATACTCATCTTTAAAATACTATGTCATGTTCATGTGCATGTATACCTTGAGCGGAAGCAAGTTTAGACAATACAAATGTTGATAGTACATATATAATTGTTTCCAACGCAAGAGAGGAGTAATGGACATGGAACTCATTCAGAGACTCCTACAGATACATTAGCAGTACAAGAACAACAAGTCCAAAAGGGCGAGACATAGATCAACACTCGACTTGGTTTCATATTAGCTGAGATAGAGTATCTTCATCAGAGAAGGAGATGAGAGTGGATGTTGAAAACATGATTAAGGTATTGCAGAGATTCAATGAACAAGAATTTTGTTGTGAAGGAATCTATGAGCCAGAACCAGAGCTATATCTATATTAGCGACAATGCCAGAGGCTAGAATCAGATCCATATTTTAGAAGCAGACAAAAGTACACTGATCTAATACCTAAGATCTAAGATCTAAGATGAAGACTAAGTTCCAAAATATTTGGCAAGATGGAAGAGTGAAGAAGCTTTATCACTAAGTTACTGGAAAAGAACATTTCAGTAAGGTGGAAGAGTGAGTTAGGGTTATCATCACTAATTTGTTAGATATCTACACTTTTGGAGGTCCAAAAGTTCTTCAGTGGGAAGGTGTGATCTAGGAACGCTGATAGAGGTCCAGGAGGATCCATAATGCTCATAGAGGTCCAAGAGGATCCATAAAATCCCAATATTCAATCATCTCAAATTCTCTTGAAAATGTCATCAATGCATAGAGCTTGGTGATAACTTTCTAATGACTCAAACATTGCCTCAAATGGAGTTCATATGCAAAAGTTATGGCTGGTCAAAGTTCAAGTCAAACAAGCAAAAATCAAAGTCAAAAGGGTCAAGGTGACACATGTCACTACTGCAAGGGTGACACATGGCATGACAGTATTGGTTGTACAGGTGAAGTGGTGACCTCACATGTCGACACATGGTAGGAAAGTGACATGGCATGTCAAGTTGGTAGGTGATGTGGTAGTTCGTACAATCCAAGTGGACCAATCATTTGTTGACACGTGGCCAGGATAGACCAATGAGAGGCTGCCACATGGAAACCTCCCATTGGCCATTAATGGTTAATGTTTATCAAAAGTTATGGGAGTCAGGAGGATCGAACCTGTGACCTCCTACAACCTTATACAAGCCTCCATTGCCAATGCACCATTCAATTGTCTCTTAACCATATGTGTGGGCACATGTATTTAACCTTGATATAAGGTGTATTCTACGGGAAAAAAAGGGGTGAGGGCCTAAGCCCTCAACCTTGGTTCTATGCATTGTAATGTGACCGTAATACTAGTGCGAAGGGTCGATTTAAAACTTTGGTTAAAACCATATAACAAACACCCCACATATATCTAAAAGTTATAACAAGAGTGCCAACAAAGGAGGGAATTGCAGAGGTTTGAAGCCACGACCTCCTTAATATAGTGCCACACCTTAACCGTTGCACCAAAGGTTCCTCTTGTTAAGACATGCCCACTAACTAATATTTGTTTCCTACCTAAAGTTTCAGATGGGGGTTATGATTCCAATCTGACCCGCGCCCTATTTATATGCATGAATTCCAAAGTTTGCACACAGACTGAGGAAAAACATCCCAATGTTGGCGTAGAGTCTGAGGTGTGCATAGATCTCGAGGCCAAGGTACTATACAGATGCATTGTTTTGTGTGCAAGAAGAGAAGCCTAATCTGGTGTGTCTTGATATGCGTTCCATTAGGTATATTGACTGCACATAGGAAACTTTATACTCATTTTTCTAGTTTTTTTTCTGAGAGGAATTCAATGGTGATATTATTTTTGTGCTAAGAGGTCATTTGTAAAAGTCTTAGTCTAGATTTCCATTAATGAGCGCCATAGTGCATCGTTTGACATGAAAAGAGGGTAAAATTGAGCCAGTTCAGAATATGGCCGACTTTATACTCAAATTTCTCATAATTTTGCAAGGAATTCAATGGTAAACTCATTTTCTGAGTTTGAGAAACAAAATTCAAGAGAGTCCTTAAAATTGGATTTTGTAAGTCCATGTTGTAATGTAATTTGGCATTTTGAGATAATGAAGAACAATATTACTATCTAAGAGGACTTGAATATGAAGTAATATATGTCATCAATATTGTATAATTTGAGTTCTTTTGTTTTCCGTTGTGTCATCTCAATAATCTGCAAATTAATTATCAGTTTATGAGTTTTTGGATAAGGAGCACAACATCATTTTTCTCCAAATCACCTCAATACGATCAAGAATTAATTTTGAATCAGGTTAGATGCTAATATGTATATTTTAAAGGAATAAGTGGTATCTAAGGATTTTCAGATCAACTTATTAACAATTCCATGTTATTAAGCTTAGCCCATTTTCCCATTACCAATATGTTGCATTTCCAAATGTGTCTCTATACCTCAATATAGGCACTATAATGAGTATCAACACTCTTTTTGAAACAATACTCACCTTTGGCATGTACCTCCAACATCTGGAAATGTTTTTCCAAAATTGACATTGTTATGGAAAACTTTCACTTTAAATAGTTGCATGGTTCATGGAATCCAACTCCACGTTTCCTGCAACTTTACGAGGAAAATAGATGATTCGTTAGAGAACTCAATTCTTTTATCATGTTGTACTCTATATTACCTTTTACAATGGCTTTACTCATGCCTGGATCTGAGTTCTGAGCTAAAAGTTATGGCTTCTTGAAATCAACAGTTTCACCCATTTTTGCACTTGTTCACTGGTTCAAATAATTCTTAAAGGCCAACTTCTATCACATGTAAAAGAAAATATGTCAAGAACCATAAATGTTTTTGTATGAAGCATTGATAATATTAATGATAGTGAGTTCACAATAACTCACATATTTATGATCTAATGTTCCAGTCAAAATTTGCAACAATCTAGAAATGACAACTTTGTCCTTCTTCACTTTTCCAAACTTAGAAATAATGGATTTTTTCCATGTTTAAGCATCTCCACACCAACTCCTTTTGAATTTTACCAAGACTCCAAAATGGTATCTCCATACCTGCACTTTTATCTATCTATCAAAATTTCACCTTTATTTGGGTTCCGAGCTGATAGTTATGCTTTGTAGAAGTTTAGACCGTTTTCTCATTTTTATCCCTCTATGCTACAAGTGTCTTCTCTTCCATCCTGTACAATTTTAGATACCCAGATTCAAATTTTGGTTCCATGGTTGTCTTTTATGGTCTATGAGTTTTCTTCATACTACTCCTGTGCCCCAAACTAACTTTTGAGAAAGGATTTATGCCCTCTGGAAGTAATCTGACACCTAAATTATACCTTGTAATGTTTCGACTATAACTTTCTCATACGGGCCATGTTTTGTGCTCAAAATGATGCGTTGTAAATCTCTTACCAAGTTCCTTCATTTAAGCATCATAATTTTTTTGTACCAAAGGTACATACACTTCTCTTGATTTTGACTACCTAAAAATGTTGTTTAGGCCCTCAAAATGCCTTTGCAAGTTGATGACCTTCAAAATATGGAAACTTTCTTAGAAAATCACCGATTTACTACCATAACAATCTGTAAATATGGGTGGTCGATCTCAAAATCATGAGTAATCCCAACCGTCGATCCGCTAAACTTGACCAAGCCCGTGGATGAATATCAACTATTGATAACCAACTCGAAAGCAATTTGGACCGTCCATTCTCCAGCATTCGAGATCCATCAACGATCGATGATTCCGTTTGGTGAACGAACCACCACACCAATTTCACCAACCTAATCATCAGTGATTGACAATTTTCCATGGAAAACCAAACTTGTAAGACTTCACTAAATTTTTCGACCTGACCATCGGCGATTTCTTTTGGATGCATGAAACACCTTTTCAATTTTGTCGACTTGACCATCGACGATCAAGAATTTCTTTGGGACAAAAAAACAGTTCGTTGATTCAACCGATATGACCATCAACGTTTGGTGATTTCTCAAGGCGATGTGGCATGACATGTATATGTTGATGTGGAAACTTAGCTGGTGTGGCATGTCACATGGATGCTGACGTATCATAACATGTGGATGTCAGCATGGCATGACACATGGATGCTGACGTGGCACAACATGTGGATGTTGACGTGGAATGACACATGGATGCTAATGTGGCATGAAACATGGATGTTGATGTGGCATGGAACATAATCCTC
Organism: Picea glauca; assembly: GCA_000966675.3. Classification (NCBI taxonomy): domain Eukaryota; kingdom Viridiplantae; phylum Streptophyta; class Pinopsida; order Pinales; family Pinaceae; genus Picea; species Picea glauca. The sequence goes on along the minus strand of JZKD02S2297325.1, from coordinate 1,122,191 downwards.
CTCTTTTCCCTTCATCAACGATTGACAATTTCTTTCACACACACGAAACACTTTTCCAATTTTGTTGAACCCACTGTCGGCGATCGACGATTTCTCTTGGTTGAATGAATCACTTTGCCGATTTTTCCCACCCAACCATCAACAATCGACAATTTCTCTCAGTTGAACGAAACACTTCACCAATTTTGTCGACCCGATCATTGGCGATCGACAATTTCTATGGGATGAGCGAAATGATTTGCCGATTTTTCCGACCCTATCATTAACGTTTGATAATTTCTCTTAGTGAACTAAATTCACTCATAAATTTCAGCAAACTTTGAGACTTAGAAATTTTCTACCAAAATCTAGGATGAACCTAGGTTGTCGATTTCCAAGTCAAAATGATCTTGACTGTTGATCCACCTTACTCTCCCAACTTATTTCAGTCGCCATTAAAACATAAATTTTGACCTTCCAAGTCGAATTTAACTCTACAACATGTAGATTGATGCCCTTGATCACCTCTTAGACAATTTTGAGATCAATTTCGACCTGAATTCTCTTAGAAATATGGGGATTTCACTCTGGTTTCACAATTTTTTCCAAATACGTCACAGATCAAAATTTTGTAACAATGAATTTTGCCAAATTTGCACTGGCCCTTGGCCCATATTGGTCCAATGTTGAACCAAAATCTTTGATACCAAATTGTAACATACACACCCGCTAACATGAAATTTAAAACACCCCATACATATAAAATAACCAAAGGGAAACAAGCCCATAATTTAGCATGCATCTAACAACATATTTTAAAACATGAATGAAACCCTTCAAGCAAAACAATGAACACACAACATTCATATAAAACTATTTACATAACAAAATAACATAATAAAACATAATAGAAGACTTATTTGTTTATAAAATAACCAACTGGCTGTGTATGAAGGACATTCCTCCCAACCATAGGATTGTTGTTCATATTATCTCAACAACAAGCCACCCCCAACCCGAGGCTATGAGTACATGAGGAGGTTTGACCCTCTTGGTTTTCCACTCTTTGCAATTAGTATCCAACAACAATTCCAATGCACCAGCTCTCTTCCTCAAAACCCGCACAACCCAAGGAATGGGATTCCCCTTCATTGGACATGGTCCCTCGGGCCTTCCCACTTCCCTATGGGGCTCCAATGCACTCAGTTTACCAAGAATATAACAACCGGGGAGTCCATGAACTCTTAGCTGCTCCAGGAGTGCTCACAACAACCTTCATAGGGTTCTTGAGTCATTTCCTCAACATGAAAATATTCCACAGGAACACATGCCACATTTCCAACATAAACACAACCCAATAATGGTTGCCTTCAAGCACAACATGGTTGGTTCTCTTCCCAACACTTAACTCTTCTCTTTCTGCCCAAAATTTGCCTGTAAAAACTGCCCTCTTTTCCTATTCAAATTTCTTTCTTCTACCATGCTTGCTTGATTCTCACTCTTCCCAAAGATGATTGTACTTCAGCCCCATGCTCCCAATAACTAGGGGATGTGACTTCTCACACCCACCCTCTTAAATGAATTCAATGATTGAGTGTCTAATAAGTCAAAGGGATGATTACTTGGTAAATATACATTAACTTAGGTAATGACATGGGTTTCCCTTGGATCTCTCTTTTAGCCCCATCTCTTGTGGAATCATATCCCCCCCATCGTTATCGTCCCTCTCATATCACAACCAATGATTATTATATTTATTAATTATCTCAATGTGCATAATACATAGTCCGACCCTCGCCCATAATAATCAATACAGGCACATATTGGCAGAATGACAGTGCATAGATGAGAAAAATGACATGTTGAATTCCCATTTTGCTCATTTGTTTCCCATAATAATCAATACGGGTACCCTGAAACCCATAATATGGGGACCCACAATCATGCAAAGAATATAACACATACCCAACATTCTCCCACTTGTTGTTTTCTTTGCATACAGGGGTCATAGGCTTTCATGATCAACAATCCATGACATAAATTCCTATTGATTATTTACACCAAGAGAACTTCTCATTGTTCACAGACTTTGTTAATGAATTTGGAACATTCTCCAAAGTATCCACCTTCACCAGCAACACCTTCTTCTCTTCAACCATGTCTCTAGCAAAATGATATTGAACATCGATATTCTTTGTCTTAGAATTACAAGTTGGGTTCCTTGCTAGGAAGATTGCACTCTGACCATCATAATCTATCCTTATAGCTTGTTGTACCAAACCAATGCCCGAACACAATCTCTGTAACCATACTGCTTCCTTGCTTGCATGATTAGCTTACATGTATTCAAATTCTATAGTTGAGAGCACCACTATAGACTATATTTTGCTCATCCAACTGATTTCTCATCCAAATAGGTTAAATACATACCCACTTGTAGATCTTATGTGATCGAAATGTCTAACCTAGTCTACATCAACAAATCCATCTATGTTCAACACTCTGTCCAATATTGGTCTTCCTTGGTAACACAATCCATAAGTAGTAGTGCCACATAAATACTTTAAAAACCCTATTTACTGCTGCCTAATGCTCCTTCTCAGGTTTTCACATATACATGCTCAAAACTCCCATTACATGTGCAATGTTTGGTCTAGAAGAGACCATTGCATACATAAAACTACCAACCACACTAGCATGTGGAACATGGGACATGTCCTCTTCCTCTTCCTCTATCTTCAGACACTGATCTCCTCCTTCTTGAATCTTCTAATTGAACTTTTAGGCTTGTGGTAATATTTTCTGATTCTTCAAGGCTTTGTGACATTTTGGTTTGTGAATCACGATCCTCTTCTTCATATTTATGCAGTTTCTCCTCTTGTTTCAAATTATTTTTCCTCAGCTTCTTTATTTCACTTAAGGCACACATGAGTTCTTCTTCAATATCCACTTCTCCATATGTTTCAGTGTTTTCCTCTTCTTATGAATCCATCATTTCTTTGTTTTCATCAATCTTTGTTTCAATTGCCACAAAGAGAGTTTCTTCTCTATCACTAATGGAACTGCTTTCACTGCTTTCTTTAGATGAGTAACTGACCCCTTTTGAGTAGAGGTTTTTCCTTTAGTTATAAGAGTTCTTCTTCTTTTCACACTTGTCCTATTTGTGCCTATTTTTGTGTTGCTGATGTTTTCTCTTTACGTTATAGTCTTCTTCATTATCACCACTTTCATTTTTCACATATAGACACTTAGCAACAAAATTCCACACTTTTTCACAGTTAAAGAATTTAAAGGGAAACTTACCTTTGTATTTGCTAGATCCCTTTTTTATTTTTCTTACAAAATTTGCTTCCTCTGTGTTATATTCATAGATGGAAAAATCGCTTGATTTGTGCTCTTTATTTTTCATCTTCTTTGAGGATTTGAAAGTTGCTTCCCTCTTTGATGTTTTTTCTTTTTCAATCTTCATTTCATATGCAGTGAGGATCCCATGCAATTCATTCATTGTTAATTTATCAAGATCCTATATTTCCTCAATGGTGGAAACTTTGGCATCAAATCTTAAAGGGAGTGACCTCAACACCTTTTGCACAATCATTGGTTCTGCAACTATTTCACCAAGTCCTCTATTGGTGTTGAAAATTTCATCTACATAGAGGAGATATGATGCAACATTTTCTTCTTCTTTCATCTCCAAACTCTCGAATTGTCTTCTATGAGTTTTGAGCTTAGCCTTCTTGACCTTGTCATCGCCTTCATGGATGTTTTGAAGTTTGTCCCAAATTTATTTTGCTGATTTGCAATGCATTACTTTGACAAACTCTAATTCCGATAGTCCGTACATGATGGCTTTCATGGCTTTTGCATCATTTTCACTAGCCTTTTTCCGAGCTGCATTTGTTGATGGATTTGTTGGGGATATATAACCAATCATGACTGATTGCAAAATATCAAAACCACGGGCCATTAGGTATGTTCGCATTCTTATACTCCAGAAGGCATAGTTTGTTCCGTCAAACAATGGAGCCTTATTTGTAGATAAACCTTCTTGACCGATCATGTGTGCTCCCAAGATCTACCTTCCAGTGGTTAGATTGTTTTCGAAGGAACTGGATTTGGTACCAACTTTTGAGCACATACTTATACTAAGAAGGGGTGGGGGTGAATCAATATAAGGCTATATTTTGATTTTTAACATTCATAAACTATAATGAAGTAATCACATAAGTGTAACAACTAGAAGACACAATATTTAATGTGGAAACCCTTTCGGGAGAAAACCACAAAAAAATCTTTTTATAAATTTGCAGGCACCAACCTATGGTTACAAATGTTTGTAGGCACCAACCTACTAGAGATACCAATCCCCACTGTTATTTGTAGGCACTGACCTACTGGAGATATCAATCCCCTCTGTTGTTTGTAGGCACCAACCTATTGGAGACACCGATCCCCTCTGCTATTTGTAGGCACTGACCTAATGGAGAAACCAATCCCCATTGTTGTTTGTAGGCACCAACCTACCGGAGACACCAATCTACACAAATTTTTGTTTTTGTAGGCACCAACCTACTTACAAGTTTACAAGTTCTTTATATGTATTTCCTTCACTGGTTTGCTTGATGCTTCTGTCTTTACGAAATCTGCTCCGCGCTCGTTACTTTTGCTTTCACCATATTTTCTCCATGCTTGCAACTTTTGCATTATCTTTTTCTTCACCATATCTTCTTGCTTCTTCTTCTACTTCTTCCTTAGATCCACCTTTGCAATTTTTGCTTGCCAGAACGCCATATCTATTTGTTAGAACACCAGATTTGATCTTCACTAATATTTAATTGTTGCTCGTTAAATGATATTCAATTGTCACTCCTTAGATAATATGCATACAAATATTATATTTTCACCCACACCCACATTATTTCTGACAACCCTCTTCTCCTTTTATACTTTACAATTAGTTCAATATGAAAAGTCGTGTTCATTTAAAAAGACACGACTTTTATTAAATAAATAATCAATTTCCCTCTTTTTATTTTTTAATTTATTTTTCAACATATCATGGGTAAAATAACACCATGGGTTTTAAAAGCATGTGCGATTACCATGTGCACTTTTACTCCACTTTTACATAACTTCATTTATAATCCACTTTCATGTTTTAGTCCACTTTTACTTAACTTCATTTCTAATCCACTTTCATGTAATTTCATTTCTAATCCACTTCCACTTTTGTATTTATTAAAGTCATATTTCCTTTGAATATTTATACGTGAATACTTACTTACCTTTGACATCAATGACAATAATTTAATCAACAATCTCCCCCTTTGTCATTAATGACAACCCTGTACTAAAAAACATGCAATCTTCTAGAAATAGAAAGAATTCTCCCTTGTCTGCAACTCTCCCCCTATCTGTAATTCTTCTCCCCTTGTCTGTAACTCCCCTCTTGTCTGTAATCCCCCCCCTATCTGTAATTCTCTCCCTTTGATATCAATGGAAAAGGTATGCTCCCCCTAAGCTGTGCTTCTTTACTAACGAGATGAGAGGGATATCACTCCTAGTTTTTGTCTGAGATATTCAAATGTTTATCTAGGAAGAGTTTTATTAAAAATATCTGCATTTTGTTCCTTAGTAGCAATATATTCCAGCTAGACACTTTGTTCAACTACCTGTTCTCTTAGGAAGTGGTGCCTGATGGGAATATGCTTCACCTTTGAGTGCATAAAAAGATTCCTTGAAATATTGATTGCACTTTTGTTGTCATGGAGGATAGAGATTGCTGATCATATTCTACCTTGATATCTTGCAGTGTTTGCTTCATCTAGAGAACTTGTGTGCAACATGTTGCTTCTACAATATATTCAGCTTCTGTTGTGGATAGAGAGACTGAAGATTGTTTCTTTCTCAACCAAGACACTAGATTCTTTCCTAGAAATAATAATCCTCCACTTGTACTTTTTCGATCATCAACACTACCGACCCAATCTGGATATGTATATGTTGTTAGAGTAAAATATTCACCTCTTGAGTACCATAAGCCGTAGTCCAAGGTTCCCTTTAGATATTTGATTATCCTTTCACTGCTTGCACATGAGTTTCTTTTGGTGCAGCTTGAAATCATGCAACCAATCTACTAATTGCATAATGTCTAGCCTTAATGTCGTCACATATAGTAGGTTTCCAATCATTGACCTATACAATGTTTGATTTGCTTCTGGAGATTCACCATTTTTGCTCAATTTACACCCTGTGACCATAAGTGTGTTAACTGGTGTACAATATTTCATTATGAATTTCTTCAACATTTCCTTGACGTACTTGGTTTATGAAATGAATATGTCTTTGTCTGATTGAGATATTTGTAATCCAAGAAAGAATGGCAGCTCACCAAGCATAGACATCTCAAATTTCTTTTTCATTTATATTGTAAACTCTTGGAACATTTCTTTCATACTACCTCCAAAGATAATGTCATCTACATAAACCACAACAATCAACTGATTTTCTACTATAGTCTTGATGTAGAGATTACTGTCAACAATTACTCTTTTGAAGCCTTGTTGTTGTAGATATTTATCAAGTCTTGAATACCAAGCTTTGGGAGCTTGCTTTAGCCCATAAAGTGCTTTCTTCAATTTGCACACATGATCCTTATTTTATGATAACAAGAATCCTTCTAGCTTTTCAATCTATACTTATTCCTCTAAATTACCATTGAGAAAGGTAGACTTGACATCCATTTGATAGACTTTGAAGTTCTTGAAACACGCAAATTCCCAAAACATTTCGATAGCTTCTAGTCTAGCAACCAGGGAAAAGGTTTCTTGGAAATCAATACCTTCAACTTGAGCATTGCCTTTAAAAAAAAATATTCTTTATTTCTCATTACTTTCCCATTTGCATTCAACTTGTTCCTAAAAACCTACTCGATGTTAGTCAAATTTTACTTGTCGGCCTTGGAACAAGTTCCCATGTTTCATTCTTTTCAATTTGATTAAGATCTTGTTCCATAACATCAATCCAATGCTTGTCTTTGTTGGCTTCTATAAAGTTCATAGGCTCTATTTTAGATAGCAATGAGAAGTTTGCATATTATGGTGCACTAGCTAGTCTTCTGCTAATTTGAACTCTTGTGTCTTTATCACCAAGAATTAGATTTTTTGAATGACTGTTTTGGACAAATCTAGATGGTGTCTTTGTATCTTGGCATCTATTTCTTCTTCTTCATTTTATTCTTTGTAGCTTGGCTTACCTGCTTGAACATTTACTTGTGTTTTCACCTTTTGGTGCCATACTTCATTAACTTTTACATTGGCACTCTCTACGAATTTGTGTAATGTTGTATTGTAACATATGTAAGCTTTGCTTCTTGATGAATAACCAAGAAATATACCTTCATCAGCTCTAGAGTCAAATTTTCCCAAATCCTCATCATCTCTCTTTATGTAGCACTTTGAAGTATTTAACTATTGCCCGTCTACCTTTCCATAAGTCATAAGGTGTTTTGTTGTTGTTGACTCTGATTTTCCCTCTACTTAGAATGCAAACTCCAGTGTTGATTGCTTCTCTTCAAAACCTGTTTGATAGCTTGGCTTCATTTAACATTGTTCTTTCCATCTCTTGTACAATTTGATTTTTTCTTTCTACCACTCCATTATGCTATTGAGTTCTTGCGGTTGAGAAATGTATTTTTATCCCACAAGTCTCACAAAATTCTTCAAATTCATTTGAGATAAACTCACCTCCTTTGTCTGATCTCAAACACTTAATTTTCAAATCAGTTTCATTTTCAACCAAGGCTTTGAATGCTTTGAACTTCTCAAAAGATTCATATTTTTCTTTTAGGAATGTAACCCATGTCATTCTAGAACAATCATCAATGAGCAACATGAAGTAATTTTCACCTTGTAGACTTTGTGTTCTTGTTGGCCCACATATATCTGTATGAACGAGTTCCAATGGCTTCGTTGTTGAGCACTCCTTTGATTTAAAGCTTGTTGTTGTATGTTTTCCATGCTAACATTGCTTATAAAGAGTGTTTGAAGGTTTACCAATCTTTGACATGTCTCTCACTGCTTGTTTTAATGTTTAGTGTTGATTTTTACTAGATTATCAAATTTCATATGACCCATTCTTCTATGCCATAACCAACTTTCATATGTTTTTCCCATATAGCACTTTTCTCCCTGGATCTAATTGAGGATATATATATTATTTGATGTTCTATATGCACTTGCCACTAATCTTCCTAGGCCTTCCTTCCTTATTTCACAACCTTGAGAATTAAATGTGAGATTGTGTCCTTGGTCACACATTTGACTAACACTGAGAAGATTATGTTTCAGACCATCAATGTACAATACATGTTCTATTTTAGTCTTTCCATTATTGAGACTTATAGTACCTTTTCTAGCTATACTTGTGGTAGCTTCGCTTCCAAATGTTACATTGCCTTCGTTAAATTCTTTGAAAGTGAGAAACTTGCTCGTCACCTGTCATGTGGCTTGAACATCCATTGTCTACGTACCATTGGTTTCCTTTGTTTTGAGCATGAAGGGTAGTTTTCACAAGCATATATTCCTCCTTCTTCTGCATCTCTTGTTCCTGCTTCCTTTTCCAAAATCCCATGAGTTCTTTATTTTGTTTGGAAAGGGCATCCACATCCTTGTTTTGTCTAGGAGTTTCCACAAGGTCACTTCTAAAAAAATGTGCCCATAGTTTTTTCATTTATAGCATACAACATTGTAATGAAATAAAGGGGAAAACAAATTATAGTTTATGTTTGAGAATCCATAAGCATTCGTGTATTTGTTCCATATATGATTAATTCTTGTATGTGTTGTACAACCTATTGCTTTATGACCAAAATTATTACAACAAAAGCAATATCCAGAGAAAGAATTTTGGCACTAGTTCATGTGAGGCTGCCTTGGTGGGAAAGATCTTTTGAATATGTCCTTGTTGTCCTTAATGGAAATGCCAACTTTTTGTGGAACATTATTTTCTTTCTTCTCGTTGTCTTCATCATTGATGGAACTTTTGAGTACATCAACATAACTTTTATAATTTTCTTCATTTACTTTCTTTGATGGCCCTGCAGCTTCTGGATCTTCTTTGGTGGTCATATGAATCTTATCATAACCAAGACCTGTCTTAATAAATGGTGAACTTTGACAATTGATATGCGATATAAGGTTTTGGTACTCTTTTCGAACATCAAGCTTCTGTTCAACTGAGCAATTGACTTTTTCAAATCCTTTCTTAAGGAAACAAGTTCAACTTCTAGCTTCTTGCAATTTGCTTCCTTTTCCTTAAGCTAAATTCTCACCACTTCTTCTATCCTTCTTGCCTCTTCTAATTGAACTTTTAGGCTTATGATAATCTTTTCTGATTCTTCATGGCTTTGTGAAATTTTGGCTTTTCAATCACGATCCTCTTCTTCATATTTATGTAGTTTATCCTTTTGTTTCAAATTATTTTTCCTCAACTTATTTATTTCTCTTAAGGCACACATGAATTCTTCTTCAAGACCCACTTCTCCATCTGTTTTAGTGTTTTCCTCTTCTTTTGAATCCATCATTTCTTTGTTTTGATTTCCATAAAGAGAATTTCTTCTCTACCACTACCAAAACTGCTTTCACTACTTTCTTTAGACGAGTCACTGACCCCTTTTGGGTAGAGGCTCTTCTTCTGGTTATAATATTTCTTTTTCTTTTCATGCTTGTCCCGTTTGTGGCTATTTTTGTGTTGATGATGTTTGTTATTTATGTTATAGTATTCTTCATTATCACTATTTTTGCTTTTCACATATGGACATTTAGCAACAAAATGCCCTACTTTTCCATAGTTAAAGCATTTAAAGGGAAAATTACCTTTGTATTTGCGAGATCCCTTTTTGAGTTTTCTCACAAAATTTGATTCCTATGCGTCTAATTCACAACTAGAACAATCACTTGATTTGTGCTTCTTGTTTTTCATCTTCTTTGAGGCTTTGAAAGATGCTTCCCTTTTTGCTAGTTTTTCTTTTTCAGTCCTCATTTCATATGCAATGAGGATCCCATGCAATTCATCTATTGTTAATTTACCAAGATCCTTCATTTCTTCAGTGGAGGAAATTTTTGCATTAGGTCATAAGGGGAGTGACCTCAACACCTTTATCACAATCATTGGTTCTGCGACTGTTTCACCAAGTCTTCTGATGGTGTTGACAATTTCGTCCACACAAAGGAGATAGGCTGCAACATTTTCTTCTTCTTTCATATTCATAATTTGAAACTGTCTTCTATGAGTTTGGAGCTTAGCCTTCTTTACCTTGTCATCGCCTTCATGGATGTTTCAAAGTTTGTCCCAAATTTCTTCCGCTGATTTGCAATGCATTAGTTTGACAAACTCTAATTCTGATTGTCCACACAAGATGGTGTTCATGGATTTTGCATAAATTTCACTAGCCTTTTTCCCGACCGTATTTGTTGGTGGAGTTGTTGGGGCTGTACAACCACTCATGATTGATTGCCAAATATCAAAACAAAGGGCCATTAGATATGTTCGCATCCTTATACTCTAGAAGGCATAGCTTGTTCTTCCAAACAACAAAGCCTTGTTTGGTAGAGAAACCTTCCTGACCGACCATGTGTGCTCCTGAGATTTACCTTCCAATGGTTAGATTGTTTCTGAAGGAAACTTCTCTGATACCAATTGTTGAGCACACACTTATAGTGAGAAAGGGGGG
>JZKD02S2297325.1:1098341-1111470 GCA_000966675.3 Picea glauca | reverse complement strand
AGGAAAGTGGGGCCAAGTGACCTAGAAGATGTTTTTAAGGAAGCTACTTGGAGAGTATAAATAAGAGGCAAGACTCTCTCATTTTAATAACACTTGAGCATATTGAATATCTATATGTGTCTAAGTTAACCAAGGATATATAAGCCAAAATTCTGAGGAAAGGTGAAGAAAAGAAGGCTGAAATGCAAGGAAGGATAAATTATTTTGATGGTGCTTTCTAAGGTATGTTATTTACAGGTCATCTCACCATTTTCGCTATAACTTTTTTTCTATAATGATTCAGACCATGAAATTTCTATGCCAATGAGAAAACATACCCAAGTATATATGGTAACAAAATCAACTTTTGTTTCATTGTATTTTCAGATTTACACTCCGTGGAAAATAGGGTTTGTGGCTAGTCCTGAAATTAGACAAAAACATGTGTTTCAGGTAAAAACGTCATAACTTCTTCATAAAAGATCCAAATTCAGTGATACCAAATGTGTTGGTTAGGGTACAGACTTTAGTATGTTGTGTAATAGTTTCAGATCAATCCAATGAATATTTTGTGCGAGCCACGCTCTATAAGGTCGCTCTCTAGAATAAGCCAAAATTCAACAAGGTATGCCATTTTTGCTATAACGCCTTTTCTGAGAGGTTAAAAGTAGTTCCACCTGGAGGAATTACATAAAACACACTGAAGAACATTGTATATCATTTTCAGATATTTATTCGTTACTGGTACAAAGTTATGATTATTTCAAGTTGGGGTTGTTGACTAATCCAAAACTATTCATGGTCGAGACAAGCAGTTGATGAGTTGACACATACATGAGGTGTATAGTTGATGATGTTGGTACATATTGATGAGTCATTGTTGATGAGTATTTGACACATGATTGGTATATACTTGGTACATGGTTGGATGAACTTGTTTATGGTACAGGTTGATTACAGGATGTTTGGCACAGGTTGGTGCATGGTTGATGCACTTGTTTATGTTGACAGATTGATATCTATTGAGGATTGTTGACTCATCTCAATTGGTGCTGAGAATGTAAGCTGAGTCTTGCATATAGAGATGGTGCTCTTGTAGAGTTGTACTTTATTTAATTGTTGCTGAAAAACCCCCGGATTGAAGTCCATAATAAAAAGAAAAATTGTACACACATCTTGTGTTCTTTGTATTCCTTGTGGAGATGATTTGTTGATGATATGTTGCTGATATGTATTCACATCTAACTAATTATAAATGACAACAATGAGTAATGAGAAAATGTTGAATGTTAACTAAGGAGTTTTTGTGTAAGAGGGAAGTTTTGGGAAAAAGATCCCCACACTCATTCACCCCCCCCCTCTAAGTGTGGTAGGTGTGTCCAACAAGGGAAATATGGGTTCTTTCCTTAAAGGTCAAATAAAAACCCATAAGGAAGGCTTGAAAGTTCTTATTCTTGTCAAAATTTTGTGTATCTTTATACTGTTTCTATGGGTGACAATAGGATAATCAAATTTCTTGGATTTGATGATCATAACCTTTGTCTTATTAGTGTTTATTGGCATGCTTTTCAAGATCGACGGGGCTACTTGTAAAAAGAACAATATCATCTACGTAAAGAACAATGATATTCTAGCCAAAATAGTGCCAACACAACTTGCTTCTTTGAGACACAATTGATTTTCATAGATTTGATATAATATCCTTTTTCTTAACAATGCTTATAGACATACCAAATCCATTAACAAAAATATTTGAAGTCGAGATTGGAGGGGCTACGCAAAAAGAATGATATCATGAATGTAAAGAAGGATGATGATTATTCCAGCCAAAATAGTGCCTACAAGCTTCTTCTTCCAAACATGCCTCTAACTTGTGTCCAAAGGTTCTACACACAACATAATGTTAATGTGGCACAAACGAAACAAATATAATGGTTAATAATAAAATAAAATGTAAGCTGGACCAACACAAAATAGAATTGTAAAGTCCACTAATAACAATGGTGTGGCTGAAAAAATAACTAATATAACCTTGGATATATCAAGCTTTAAGAGGGATAATATCCTTGGAAATATAAACCTTTCTTCACATTTTTATAAGCTACAAAATGTTTATATTTTTAAATATTTAATTCCTCTAATTTTTTTATAAATCCAAATTAAAATAGATTTACAATAATCAATAATCAATATAAATAGCAAATAAATTTTACAACCCCCCTCTCTCTCTAACCGTACAAATTTTATGCAACTAAAATTAAATCCATAATCTATAAACTGGCTTTTAAAATTATATTTGATACCTTCAAGCATATGTCGTTTACAAATATTTCATAAATATAAATATATTTAATGGATTCTACACTTTAACATTTTTATTATTTTAAAAGTCTTTTTAATCAATTCCAATAACGTGATTTGTCAATTTATTCAAATCAAGTTTTTATTTATATATATATATATATATATATATATATATATTAAGAGCATGTGTTTACTTTTAAGAGGTCATAAGTTCAAATCTAGAGGGGGTAGAGTATGTATAGCTTCGTAGACTTTAGTAGTCAAATTGCTCCGGTCCTTTGTCCCACAAACACGGGGGCTTCATACACCAATTTGGTGTATGACTTGGTCGTGACCTTAAAATTAGATTATTGTTGTTGTTATTATTATTATTATTATTAGCTGCTGTCTAACTGTTCTGTGTTTTGACCCTTTTCCGAGAATCCCCCAACATAAATCTACATGAAATCACAATTTTGTGTTGTTTAATTTGTATTTATGAATGCATAAATGGATTCAACATGATGAAAAACCTCTAGAGCACTCGGATTATACAAAATTAACCACTCAAATTTGCAGATCTAACAATTTCAAAATTAAACAAAAAATATCCCCGAAAAAGGACCAAAACGTAGAATAGTTAAACTACAACTTATTATTATATACTAATTTTGGAAAGAGCCTTTTTCACCTTTTACTTATACTTTGGTTTCTTCTTACACACAATTTGGAAAAAACAACCTTTTTCTCCCTTTTAATTTTGTTTTGTTTTATTTATTTTTATAAATATTCTCTAATTTTTGAAACATCCTTTTTAGCCATTTTAATTTCGTTCTTTTTTGCCATTTTAATTTGGTTTTGTTTGATTTTATCTTCGAAGGTTGTGTCATTTTAAATAGCCATTTGAGTGGAGGGAATAAAAGGTTTGTTTCAGGGATAGGTACAAAAATTAGTAATGGTTTCTTTCTAAATATACCAATTTCAGAGTTATTGTTTTGGCCCTACCCCAAATTAAGCAATTTCAACCAGGGTGGCCCGTATAAATAAATTAATTCTATAGATATTGAGACTACACCTAGACTACATGCATCTAGACTAGCCCACTGGAGATGCTTAAAAGTGGAATACTACTATTTTTGTCTATTTGTCATTACAGTTTATAAATCAGGCTGCATGCATGTTTATTGGATTTATGTGTCACCCATGCAATGCAAAGAAAAGGTGGTGTTCCCTACATAGGATTTAGTAATAAATGAATAAATGGATTTATTGGTGCTATAGGATTCTTTTGTTAAAAAATTGAGTTACAGTTTGTTTGCAATCCAATCCTAATATCCATAGCTTTTATTTTCAACACATGCTTTTCAACATTTTTCAATATTCAAGAGGGTTAACAACAACAACTCTACGCCTTCTCGTGCTACGTTATCTAGGAAAATTGAGGAGGATTCAAGGCAGTTTGAGCAGTTGCATTTGATTATTGAGAAAATGCTCCATCCATTCATATTCTTTGTTGTGGATTTTAAATTTCTTGATTGATCAAGGAATCGTTTGGAATAGACCAGGTTTTTAGGTAGGCTAAAAATAAAGTCTGTGGAGAAATGGAGAAAGTTTTTCAAAGGTTCAAGGACTCATATATGTAGTCTGATTGAATATACAGTCCCATTTGCATCCTCTGATTTCCCAAATAAATTCAGGAGGAAGAGAGATAAGATTGCATAGAGGTTGTACTCATCTATGTGTCTTAGGTGTTGTCACCGTGGTTTTGTTACTTTGGTGGTTCTGTTACCTTGGAAAAATCCTGTAATCGGGTAAGACCTCTTGTAACTACTTGGTAGTCATCGAAATAATATCTTAGACTATTTTAGGGAAAGTTTAGCATTGCTCTTTGAATTTCCTTTGTTATAGTCAGACCTACCTAAAGGAAATTTTATTTCCACAACATTGTTGAGCCTATCCTTTTTCATATAAAACATCAATTCCTCTATTGTACATAAGATGGAGGTGTCCAAGTGCACTTCTTCCTTTTCTGAGTTTTCTCCATGATAGATTATTTTCTTCTATTGTAGGCTATTAATTATAAGTTAGAAACCTCTTGTAGAGGTTTGGAATTGGTTGATCACCTTGGGATAAAATATTCTCTAGGCCGCTTGGAGTGTCTACTTGGTATAACATATGTGCCTTTCCTTTATCCCATACTTTTGGAATGCTCACATCCTCCTTGATCAGATCAATGACACTACCAGGAGATGGTGTTTGTTGTAGTGACTACTATGTAAGGGTTTGTTCTATTTGTTGTTGCATCTCACTTTCTATACCTTCTACATCCTTTTAGGCCTAAGTTTCTTCTTGTTGAAGCCTCACTTCCTCTTTATTTTTCTTCTTTTCCTCTTCCTATAATTTATTTTCATCAATTGACATCCTCTCTTTCTCTTTTCTTTTCTTTAGCTATCATCCTCTCTTTCTCTTTTATTTTCTTTAGCTATCACCCTCTCTTTCTCTTTTCTTTCTTCTTCTTCTACCTGCCTCTGTTCTTCTTCCTTTTTTCTCCTCTCTTTCTCTTCATGTCTATTTTCCTCCTCTTGCCTTCTTTGTTCTTCATTCTATAATATTTTCTCCTCCTCTTTCCTTCTCTATTCCTATGCTTCTACCAATCGTTATTTCTCCTCCAAGTCTCTCAAATCCTTTTTAATGATTTCAACCTTTGTTGCTATCCTCTCGGCCTCTCGAAGCATTATATCATTTTCTTTTTCCTTATTTCTTCCTTTGTTTTTCTTCTTAATCCATCTCCCCGTTGCTATATTTTTTGCTCCTCGTATATTGCTCTCTTCTCTGGTTCCACCCTCATTCTAATCTCTTCATCTATTCTATGTTATTCTTGTTCTTTCCCAGTCCTTTCCATACCAACCAACTTTTTGTTGATTTGGTCCATTTGGGCATCTAAAGTCATGCTGTAGAAAGTTGTAAAATATGGGACACCTCAAGTTATAACAACTTATAATATTTCTCTAGCTCAAATGCCAGGTGGGAACTTATGCATCTTCCTTACTAATTCAAAATGGCTATGTTCTCTATGCTAGCATGAGAGATTATCCAATCAATGGCCTTTGAACAAGGCATGATTGTTGTTCTCACTACAATATAATGAAAGAAATATTTTATTATATTGACAAAGACCATATCATATGACCCCACTCATCTCAAGGTCACTATGGGGTATAATGTTTGGATAATATTTGGTATGTAATCTTCTATACAAGTCTCCCCATCTTGGAAGGGGATTTGAGAACCTGTAATGTCATCAATATCTTTGAAGACACGTCTCAATGGTTCTAGCTTTGGTTTGGGTATTTGGATGAGAAAAACATACTCCTTTGAAGATGTTTCAACATTGATAGGTGTTTGTTGTGACAACTCCATGTGTTCTATAGGTTTTTTCCCTTGGGTGATTTCGTGGGCGTTCTAGTGGGAGCCATCCTTGGAGACATTTTTTTTTTTTTTTTGAAATAAAAGTAATGGGAGAAGAGTAAAAGATAAATTTTACTTTAATTAATACACAATTTGATTCTTTCTTGAATTAAACTAATACCAAGAGATAGAACTCAACATGACTAGAAATAAGAAATTGAGAAGAAGTGGAAACTATGTGTTTTCCTTTCATAAACATAAATTACAATATCTAACTTCTCAAATCTATTACAACAAACTAATCATTTGCTTGGAACTTTAATAGACCGAGTCTTGATATATACATGAAAATTGATTTGATAGCAATGTTGTATAAAGAAAATTAGTAAAGGTTAATGCAATCAAACTTTACAACAAAAATCCAACCACCATGAGTAGGATATGAAGAAAACAAGAGACAGGGCAAATTATGCTAAGGGAAATATGTTCTCTCAATGGTAAACTAGATTTAGCTCACAATGAAATCACAAATAGTCAATTTTCAAATCACATGGTTCAATTTTTAGCTTAAAATGTGTAATCCTTGATTCAATGGCCCAAACCTAGCAAAAATCACATATTGATGGAACAAATGGAGTCAATCATATGCCATCATTGCCAAATCATATCCAAACTTGTTCAAATTATGCAAATCCTAAGAAATTAATTGGGATTGTATAGTCCAATAACCAAAGTTGTGAATTAGTGATGATGAGGTGTCGACAACAGTTATCGACAACTTGTTTGAATTTCTTATCGACAACCAATTTCCACTTTGGTGTTTTGGTAAATTTTTGAGATAGAGTGATGTATATTAAACAATGATTTGATCTTTTTGATCATCTTTTCTACAATGTATTCTATGCAAATTTCCTTGGATGATGATTGTAGAGTTTCTTGAATTTTATGCAAATCACGGTCATCGATTGAGTTTAGAAACTTGTGAGAAACTTTGGAGTATGAAAGTCTAAAACTATAGATATAAACTTTATCGACCACATTTTTCAACTGTTAGGTAGCTAGAGAGGTAGTGGAGGTCATTGAATGTAAGGTGGACTAGGTCCATTATATTATTAAATAAGGCCCACTATGGTAGTTATATATAATAAATGGGTAGTTAGTTATAATAATTGTAAGAGGACTTCTTAGAAGGTTATGCTTCTAGAAGATTCCTCCTCTAGAATGTTCTTAGGTGATGGTAGCACTATATAAAAGAGTTAAAACAATGTAATGGGACATGAAGAGAACTATTGTATTTGGAGTGGTAGCTCAATAGGAGGAAGCCCCCTCGAAGAGGCAAGCGAACATGAGAGGATCCCTTCCATAATAAGATCCATTGTATGGTGTTGTCCTACCTCAAGGGTTTGATATAATAAAGTGGTGGTTTTCTATATTGTTTCATATATCGTGTGTGGTGATTGTATTAAGTTATCTTTGGTACTATTGTGATATTTTGTATTCAAGTATTTGGTACTTAACAATTGGTATTTGCATTTTAAAATCTGCAATTTTTAGGGTTTTTCTCCGCGGACGACCATGTGATTTTTCTGATTTCTGAAGCATCTGGGATTGGATTTTTCAAAACAAATTGCAGATCTGAGTTCCTCTCACAATTTCACCCAATTTCAAAAAACAAATCGTCCAAATCAGAGCTCTAGAAGTGAAGATATTGCTGATTTAAAATCAACTATTTTTTGGGTTTTTTCATGACGACGGCGTGACTGCAGAGTTCATAACTTTTCATAGGGTGCTCAAATTGCTACCAGATCAATACCATTGGATAAATTATTTTAAGATATTTCTTTTGGTATATTTTATGTGGTTTTTCCAATGGCTATTTCCTCTCAAACCCTCAAAGAATTTCTACAGATGACTGAAGAATTCAAAGCCCAATTGAATGACACATTACATGACCTTATAGATGGCTCACATTGTATGACCTTGCAGACAACCTCAAGGATAATTTTCATAGTATTGAAGATTCCTTGGATAGCATGTAAGAGAGATTTCTTATGGCGGACATTAGGGATGAATAGAATCAAGAAATATATGATTGGTATGATTTTGAGGCCGATTGTGATGATTGGTATATGGATAGTTGTCATTTTTGGGATGACAACCACTTTCATATTTTATTTGATGACTCTAATCCACCTTCTGTAGAGAACATCAATGTGAAAAATTGGGAACCAATGATTATTACCAGTGTCCATCCCGCATATTCTATAGTGGTATTATTCCTTCCAGATTCTGCTATGACCCTTTTCCACTATGTGGATGGATCTTCTTATTTGGATCCACATGACATGTGTTAGTCTTTGGAGCATCATTTTGAGTTGGTTATTGGGTTCCGAAATTTTCCACGGGGAGTTCACATGATCACTTGGACATGGGACCCGGGTTTACAATGGCAGTTGGACTACTTCAACATGGTGGCTTTCCTTTCTGCATGAGACCTTGGTTCTCAAGTATTCTTCAACACTATGGTCCACAATTATCCATGGGACCTTGGTATATGGTTGTCCACCCTCATAACAAGCGTTGAGGACAACGATTTCATGAGGGGGATGGAATGTTAGGTAGCTAGAGAGGTATTGGAGGTCATTGAATGTAAGGTGGACCAGGTCCACTATATTATTAAATAAGGCCCACTATGGTAGTTAGATATAATAAATGGGTAGTTAGATATAATAAATGTAAGAGGTCTTCTTAAAAGGTTATGCTTCTAGAAGATTCCTCCTCTGGAATGTTCTTAGGTGATGGTAGCACTATATAAAGGGGTTAAAACAATGTAATGGGACATGAAGAGAAGTATTGTATTTGGAGCTGAAGCTCATTAGGAGGAAGCCCCCTCGAAGAGGCAAGTGAATTGGAGAGGATCCCTTCCATAATAGGATCCATTGCATGGTGTTGCCCTACCCCAAGGGTTTTCATATAATAAAGTGGTGGTTTTCTATACTGTTCCATATATCTTGTGTGGTGATTATATTCATATATCTTTGGTACTATTGTAGTATTTTGTATTCAAGTATTTGGTACATAACATCAACTTTCAATTGTTAAGATATAAAAGTTTTCGTTCCACCTAAAGTTGGTTGTTAACGTCGATGAGTGCTTATTGGTGCACATTAAAACTTTCCCATCGTCAACCTTTTATACTTTGTATCTATTGGATATGTGTTATATTCTTTGGTTTTCATGTCCGTTTTTGGGCAGTTTTTCGTCACATGGTTTTTCGCCGATGGTTTTCTATTTCTGGTTAATGAATTAGGGTTGTTGACTAATCCAGGTCATTGTATTAGGGTTCTGGATTCCACTGGCTCCTATATGTATATTGTATTGTAAACAATGTATGGTGTGAATGAATATAGAATATGTTGGTTTTCCTAGTTTGGGTTTCGAGGAGAAAAATCTCTGTGTAATGTGTGTATTTTCCATTGTATCTTTTCTGTTCTTTTATTGAAAATATGTTTGCAGTAAAATATTGTACAAGGTTAAAATCTACAGTATCGACATGAAAAGTTAAAAAACTGGCGAATGATCACTGGAAAAAACAAATTCACTCAATGTTTTCATCAATGCACTTTTAAAACTTTCCCATCGACACATTTTCTAACTTTCCTATTGTTACATTTTCTAACTTTCCTATTGTTACATTTTCTAACTTTCCTATCTGTGTCAAAACTAACGTTTCCCTATCAATGAAAGTTTAAAAAATTGTTGATGACCAACATAAAACTAATTAAACAAAGTTAAAAGACTTAGAAAAAATTCAGGTTTTCTTAAGAAATAGGGTTAGGTGAAGGACAACTTACTGATATGAAAATCAATAAAAACTTGAAAGAAAAAATTGATTTCCGAGATAAGAAAAGAAACTAAAGAAAAAGTGTTACCCAAAATTCACAATTTTTTTAGGGTGTGTTGTGGACTCAACGCTATTTATCAATAATTGGTAAATCCAAAATACCCTGCTAACCATCTAAACGTTTTGACATTAACATGCAAGTATATGAATCGAACAACCATAACTAGGTCACAACCTTAACCTTCAACCATGCATGTGTGTTGTACTTGAGATTAAGTGACAAGGGTATCTATGTGTCATAGGGGATGTGTATAAAATAATGACAAAAGTAACATGATGACAATATGGAAGATGAAACCTATTGCTAGGTAGTTTGAGGGTTCAAACCTTTTTCATCCAACATTACTTCTTTTTATACTTGATCTCATATTCAAAAACCACAACAACCATGGCTATGGAATCAATCATGCTTAACTTACTGCTTCACCCAATCAATACACTAATCCTACTTGAAGGATTATCATTTGATAAACAAAATCAGTTCTATACTATAATTTGAATCACATGGGTTCAAATTGGATGGTGGGGTAGCGTGATTGTTATATTTCCCACTTGGGTTCAATTCCCACAAGTGACATATTGTCCCATTGTGATAAGGCTAGAAGGGTAGATATCCCCTAGATGGAGGTCCACTCCAGTGTGTCTTGGGGCGTCTTAACCCTTGCTAAGTCATACATTTCCTGATAGGTGCTACCTTGTGAGATATTAGCACTATCTTATATTACATACCATGTTGTCACAAATGAGAGATATATGCTCGATCCAGTTCCCATAACAATTTTAGAACGTGTCATGACCCATGCGATTTTCATGGATCTCCCTTTGTATTTTTGGCCCAAAAATATGACCAAGGGAAAACTAGTTCTCTTTTTTTACCAAACTAAAAGAGCTCGTTTTAATACTACTGATATGCAAAAGATGATGTTCAAATTCGTTGGTTCGAGATTTCAAAATGTTGCATCTTTCATAACGCTAATGGTTGAGAGGATAGTGTTGAAGTTGTTATTTACATTTGTCGATTTCTAGATACTCACCTTGAGATGGCTCTAGGGCCTGTTAGAAAAAGCTTGGATACTATGGAAATGAACATAGAGCATTGGAATGAGCATTTACACGATCTCTTGGCACTCTTCCTCGGCTTGCACCATATTTCTCTGCAAAGACACTGGGGCTTCTTGCAGAAGTACATATCCTTGAGGAGTAGATGGTTCATTCAAAGAACATGTTGTACATTTAAGGCAAGGATGAACAAATGCTATGGAACAATTGGAGTTCATCATAATAACATTTCCAAAGAACGAAATCAAATTGAAGCACTCACAATACAAGGATGGATAAAACGAAGTTAAATAACAAGATTTTTTAAACGAATTTTATTTCATGGAGGCAGTTCCAACTTGTTAACCTTCAACCCATTAATTAAAATACATCTCTAATTACTCAAACCGCTAAGCAAATTCTTTAAAATAAACTGCAGAAAGCCAACCAAAGGGGGGAAATTGAGAGAGACGTATGCTTGGAGCATTGTGAGGTTATCTTTTATTTTTATTTTTTTAGCATTCATACTCTATTCTTTTCTGTATAGAGGTTGATGAAGTTGTTGATAGCAGGGAATGTCTTGTAAGTGGCAGAAGGGAGCAAAGCAGGGCCAAGTTTGGGTTGTGTTTCTGAGGTAGTTTGTTCATTTGTTTAAGTTAGATGTGCTTTAAGTCTGAATTTTTAGTAATGTTGAGTTTGCTCTTATGTAGATGATTTCCTTGAGTTTCATTGGTATTGCGTCGTTAAAAATCCGATCTGATTTTGTTCTCTCTCTTCTTCTATGCTTCATTATTCAATGTATTATGTAACATACCATCTTGAATAATTAAAGGCTAGAACTCTGGTCCAAGCTCTCACAGGGGCTTGAAAGCTTCATTAGTCTATGTAGAGCTTGAAAGCTTCATTAATATATAGAAATGTTTGGGGTTTCATTTAATAAAAGAATATTTCCAGTCTCTGGAATACTTTCTCTACTCTCATTTACTATTTAACTCCACTTTTCTTCATTTTCATTTACAAAATATTCAGAAAATATAAAATCACATAAGATTATTTACTTTTGTAATTTTGGGTATAAATTATTTATTTGTTTCTTTTAGTTAAATTTCATTTAACTAATCGTGATACTTAAAAAAAGATCAAGAATCCTTTTTCAAATTGTTTTTAACTAAAAATAGTTTCGGTAAATAATTTAAATGTTCTTTTTATTTATTAGTCCCTGCCGAAGGTGCATAGGGACTATATCGATCGATAATTAGTTGACTTCATATTAATCTGCCCTTTGACTATAACATTTCACATCATTTGTATTGTTCGTACTATAAAAGTAAAAACATTATTTTATATATAAAACAACAACTTATATGTCATCGTCTCATTGGAGAATATATTTGAGGTCTTATTGCCAACTTCCCTGTTCCCAATGTTGTAAATGTGTAGATATCCAAAGTTTTGAGCTTAGTCGCTCCTTTCTAATTTTTATTACAATTTTACTAAAATGTTTACAAACCGAAAGTCTAAGCATGGACGCTGTTTTTTTTATTAATGTATTTGTCCTACTATTATTAGTTCTTTGTTTGTATTTGTATTGAAATGTTTGCATACCGAAGGTTTAGATCATTGACACTTTTTTTGAGGTGCTTCAATAAGCCTGACAACTTAAATGTTTACATGGCGCGAGTTCCTGAAACAGGCCTACCAGCTTAAATGTTTGCATACCGCGAAGCCCTTACAGAGCCTGACAACCTTAAATGTTTACCTAAATAACTTCTCGGAGTACATTTTTCCTCGAAAATTTACATACAATGTTGCAGTGAATTTGGACAGTATTGTTGTTCACCGCCACTTCAATAGGCATTGTATGTTTCATACTTCTTCTAGGCTTTGAATGCAATTTCGTCATCGTTGAAGCTACATACATTGTTTATTGGTTCGGTGAGTGATTCTTCTTCGTTGGTTCGTCGGTTGCTGCTTGTTTTTCTTTGGTTAAACTTTGCAAGGTTGGGGTTCTGCATTCGCAGTTGGAACTGTTTTTATTGTATTTTTATTTTCCTTTGCATGATCTAGTTGGTGCACCCACAATTCAACTTGCGCTTCTGCCGTTCATCATTTCAGAGTAAATTTCGATGCCATGGTTTCATTTTCTATTCCTTCTTTCGTTGTTCAGTGTTTGTAGTTTGCAAGTAAGAATCTTTACTTATTTCTACTAGCATGCTCATCATATGTTTCTGGTTCCTTCTGTGCTTCAATTGCAGTTTGGTATTCATTGGAGATACATAGGTTGTTTGCTGGTTCAGTGATTGTTGCTTGTTCGTTGGTTTGTTGGTTGCTGGTTGTTGTTTTTTGGCTCAAGTTTACGAGCTTGGGGACCCTATTGCTGCGGTCGAGCCTGTTTGTGCTTTATCACTGGTTTGGTGCTTGTTGTTTTCCTTTGTTTGCTTCGTCTTTGTAGGGTTGGGGTCCTGCACCGGTGGTTGGAGCTGTCTTTTCTTTTCTTTTTTTCTTTTTTTTTTTTTT
>JZKD02S2297325.1:1063722-1080421 GCA_000966675.3 Picea glauca | reverse complement strand
GAAGGAAAAATTTGTTCCATCAAACAGAGGGGGCTTAGAGGCTGAAGTCCCTTCATGACTTGTCATGTTTAAGCTTACAGATATACCTTTGAATAAAAGGAACCCGCTCTGATACTAATTTTTGAAATTACTAAGACAATTGAGAGGGGCGGGTGAATCAGTTGTTACTGTGCTTAAACAATAATAAATCTATTAAACCATTCTTAAATTTTCTTCAAGTGACCATCAATATTTTACAACATATGGACAATAAAAGTAATGGGCATCAGTCACACATAAGGTATACACAGAGACAAATTTTCACGAGGAAACCCATAAAGGGATAAAACCTCTTCTTCTTTCGAAATGATAGGCAGTCTTTTAAGTTCTGTACATCATCTATAATTGAGCACCAACTCAATGTGAGGCTGCTACCTTTGTTTTACAAGCTGCAACTTGTTTGAGAGCACCGACTCTCTTGTTTCTCTAGCACCCACTAGAAGGAAGCACCAACTCCCCTAATGTTCCGACACTAACTGGATGGAAGCACCAACTTCCAGTTACACAGGCTCCAACTTGTATAACAGAGAACACTTGTTCTCCCTTGCACCACCCTGCCACCCTGGTTTCTCTGGTTGCAACCAGATGGAAGATACAACTCCCTGTGTTCAATCTCCCACTGGAACCTCTAAGGACAAAAGTCCTCCCTAGCACCTCCCAACCACCCTGGAATATAAATGAATAAATAAACAACCAACTACACAGATAAATCGATTCCTACCACTTCTTCTCTGTTCTGTAAATCTGGTATTCTTCTAACTGTTTTGCAATTCTTCTCTTCCTTTGTCTGTTCTGCAATTCTGCTCTGCTTCAACTTGTTCTGTCATTCTTCTCTGTTTCAAGTCTTTTCCTCATCTGTTACTCTTCTCTAAGTTTTATATCACACTGCGCACATTTTCAGCTCACACTACGCATATTTTCAGTCTCACACTGCGCATCTTGTGATTTTCCCTTTCTTACAGTTTAATTCATTTTTCGTCCAGAACTACCAACCACGCACAGTCTGTATCTTTTTTTTTTTTATCCACACACACCCACAATAGTTACACTTCACATCTTCTTAGGCAAAATAAAACCGTCTAAGCAACTGAAACGCCAACTGATCAGGAATCATGAATCGGTTTTGCTAACTGATTCATAACTGATGAATTAACTGTGAGAGAGAACAGTAGCCCTCCGATCATATTCACATTTATCTGCACCGTTGGATGAACTTTATTAATCTTGCCTTTAAATCGGGTTTTGGCATTTCGGAATTCCTGTGGCCAAGTGTCTCGACACTTCATGTCGCGATCTCCGAAACTTTGATACAGAGCTTTTCTGCGCTAGCTGCTTCCTCTGTATGACCATGGCCATGACCAAGCGCTTATACATAAAGTGCTTTTCACGAATTCGCATTTTGTGAATCTGAAGATGAGGCATCTCGACTCTCCAAGTTGCGATCCCCAAAACCTCGAAATGGAGCTTATCTAAACTGACTCCTTCCCTTCTCGTGACCACCGATGGTGACCATAGGCTGTGCCAAAAGGCGCTTCATATTTCACGAGTTTATAAACTTCATCGAGTCTGATCGACGGTTGAAATATCCATAGATCCAACGGTCCAGATATTATCGCGATCTCGTATCTCACGAGTTTCCACACCATGCTCCATTGACTCCAAGTCAACGACTTGTCCTATGATTCGACGGTCCAGATCTGATCTTAATTCAATGGCTCAGATCATATCGCGATTTCACATATCGCGATTTCGACGTTCTTGTGGTTATGTTTCTTACCTCTCCAAGTCGCAATTCGCGAAACTCCGAAAAGGAATTAGATCAACGGTCCAGATCACATCTTGATCTGACGACTGCGATTTCACATATCACAATTTTGGTGGTTATGTTTCTTGACTGTCCAAGTCGCGATTCACGAAACTCTGAAATGGCGTGGGATCAACGGTCCACGATCTCGATGAATCTATGATCCAGATCTGATTGTGAATTTGCATCTCGCGATTCCTTCGATGGAGGTTCTTGTCACTCCAAGTTGCGATAGGTGAAACCCCGAAATGGAGCTTAGATTAACGGTCCATGATCTCGATGAATCTACGGTCTAGATTCTATCGTGAATTCGCATCTTGCGATTCCTTCGATGGAGGTTCTTGTCACTCCAAGTCGCGATAGGCGAAACTCCGAGATGGAACTTAGATCAACGGTCCACGTCTTTTGGTGTATTGACAGTCATGATCTTTTCATGATTTTGCAAGTCTTCATTGTGTCTGCATCGGGATTTCGAGATTTCGTGAACTTGCTTCACCTTGCACTTTTAAAGATCGTGCAGATTCTCCTGGATCCTACGATGGTCGATCCTCTCGCTCGGATCTAATGCCCAAGATCTATCCTCCATATCTGCGCGCTCTTCTTGTCTACATTGAGATCTGACAGTCATCGGGAATTCTAAATTGTTGATCCAACGATCACTGTTGCTGGTCCTCCCCCATTATCACTACGCTGCTAATCATGCTGATCTTTGTCGTCACTATTCTTGCCAACAATCCTCTGCACTATCTCTTTTGAGCTTATTCGAATCTTCTCTGCAGGGTCTTCTCATAATGCCCATCTATTACATACTTTCTGTACTCATGCCATCTTTATTGCTGTATTTTCCATCAATGACAAGCATTCGCTGTCTGTTAAATATTTTCCAACAATGTATACAACTTCTCCAGCAACATACATAAAAGATCTTGCCATGAAATGGAATATCTATTGCAGATTTGAATACATTGGACCTTATTTCCCTCTTCTATACTTGACCAAATCCGTGTTTCTTTTTTCCCTCTATTCTCTTTCTTATTACTTAGTCATTTTTCTGAAAATGTCTCAATGCGCATGTTGGCCGACTAATGGGTTCACATTTGCGGTCATGCTTTTATATCGCGACTCAGAGAAACCATCACCCATTTGATGCATAGTCACTTATCAGATCATGGATTCCTGGGTATTCAACCTCTATATTGCACTTCCATTGTTATGTTTCCTGCAAACAACACTTGGACCTATGCGATATACAAATTTACTTCCGCACTCCCACATCAAACCATGTTCTGTGATACATAATTTGCAAATGAAAGTTCCGAGGACTACAATTGTGGATTCCCGAACAGGAGGAGTGCATTTTCAGTGTTCCTTGACCTGCAAACAACCCCTCGACTTTCATGATATACAAATTGCCTTCCAGATGCTTGCATCAACCCCTTTTCCATCTTATACACTATGCACTCAAAAGTTACGATCAATACAATTTGACCTTCAGGGCCTCATGTCTCCTCGGGAACCCTTGTCAGCCTATTTTAAAGCCTGCTCATCTGCTTTCCACGACCATTTCTTGCAATCTCTTTCGCGGATTATCGGGTTGGCTTGTTCAGACAATTTCCATTTCCTAGTCTCTATTTTCTGTGCCTGCCACCTTCACACTTCTTTCCAAGTATATGGAATCAATATATAACTTCTCTAGAAACATGTAGAAAATATTGACATCCGTCTTCTATACTTAACAAAATTCCCGTTTCTCTTTTCCCTTTACTTTATCTTTCTCTTCACTTAGTCATTTTTCCGAAAATGTCTAGTTGTGCGGGTTGGCGGACTTGTGAGTTCACATTTGCACTTGTGCTTTTATATCGCGACTCCGACCACCCGCTTCCCCATTCCATGTCCAGTCACTTCTCCGATCATGGATTCCCAGGTAGGCGAGCTCTAGATTTCACTTCTGTTGTTCCGTGACCTGCAAATAGTACCTTGACTTCCGTGATATACAAATTTACAACTGGACTCACATCACACCATCTTCCATATACTACTTGTCATGCCCTCTCCAGTGGTACACATTTTGCACTGAAAACTTCCGACACATACAATTTGACCATCGAGTCCGAACGTCTCCTATAGAACTATTGTCACCCCATTTAGAACCCTGTCTGTCTGCTTTCCATACTTGGCCATTTCTTCGAATTTCTTTCACGGATCGTCAGGTTGGCGAGTTTAAGAAATATCCAATTCCTAATAATTGTTTCATGTGCCCGCACCCTTTGCAATTACCAATTGGAAATTATATATACGCTGTTATTTCTAAGTATGCACTTAGCAAGCGTTAATGCTAAACTAGGATTTGAGGAGATCTCCCATTAATACACATAAATCCAAAATTTCCGGATGATTGTATTATCCCTTCCGAGTGTTTATTTCAAACATCATGGAATGTCATTTTCACGTCGTCGGATTGGTCCGTCCATGAAATCTTCAATCCTCGATTGTAAAAACGAGTCCGACCCACCACTTCCCTATTCCATACTTAGCCACTTTCCTAGAATTCCTCAAATATACAAAACTGCCGCTAAATTGCCCCATCATACTCTCTTCCATTTTACACGTATTGTAGTAAAACATTACGATACATGCAATTTGACTGTCGGACAATCAACTCTCCCGAGTATCCCTGTAACCCTATTTTGAATCCTGTCCAACCGTTTTTTAGACCTTTCCATTCATTCCTTGTTGTTCCCCGTCTCCGTGACCTTCGCACTTGTTTATAATAAAAAAATGTTTATATATATATATATATATATATATATATTGTTTCTAAATATGCAATTAGTGACATTTAATTCTAACATCTCATCGTGCAAGAACCATATAGATTTCCATTGATGGGCGAAATGCTCTAGGATATCTCCTATTAATACACATTAAACAAGATTTGCATAGCATTATATTATTCCTTCCGAGTGTTAATTTAAAAGTCATGAAATGTCGCTCGCACCTCGTCGAGTTGGCACATTAACGAAACCTCCAACCCTTAATTGATCTTCACCGTACCCGCCACCTTCTCACTTCTAAATGTGCAATAAATAAGCTTTACTGCTAACAATTCACCATACAACACCCATAGAGATTTTCATTAATAAGAGAAAGGCTCGATGAGCTTTACGATTGATTAACATTGAACCAACATTTGTAGAGACTAATATGATCGCCTCCAACTGTTCATTTCAATCATCGTCTGTAGCAAATGAACGTTCTCATAAACCTATGGCATCATCTTGACAATAGTTCCGTGGAGATATAGTGAACAACTTCGGGCATGAGGACCAGGACTTCCAGTGGTCCAGGGCATATTATTATTACTCATCTCCTGCTACCCAGAAAAAAGTAATTTGGACCTCTGAGAATGCTCGTGCAGGCTGTGTCCCTGAAGTTTTTGACTGTAAGGAGCTGGTCTCTTGGTGCACCGATAAATTTATCCCAACCCAAAGAATTATTCCATTGCAGGACCTCTCTTTTGTTTCTTTGTCACCTCAAGTATTCCGCCAGATGTTAATTGTCAGAACCAACATTGACGTTCAAAGGAGAAGATTCCAAGCAGTTCCTAATAAAGCATAATAATGGGTTGGACCTCTTACCTGAGTTCTTGGAAGACCCAATGGTAGTTCCTGAAGATATAACAAGCTTCCAGGTTAGTTCATTTACAAATCCATACCGGGAAATTGCATGGATGTTTACAAGAATTACAGGACAAGACTCCACAACAACTGTTTCCCAGATGACTCTTTATATTTTGTATTTCACAGTCAAGGAACAAGCCATTTTTTATTGGGGCAAGCTAATTTCCCATGAAATCTGTTCCCAATTGTCAAGCTTAAAAAAGGAGAAGAGATTTTTTATGTCATCCTACTTAGTTTTTGCGATAGCACATTACTGTCAGTTTCCAGAACTGTGTCTGTCCAAAAGGTCAACTGGGAATTCGACCCAGTAACGTTTTGGTACCAGGCCTTGTGGAAGCACAAGGCCTCCCACTGTTTTTATGAGGCTTTTAATGGATTTGTGTCTGTTTTCAAAGTTTTTTTGTTGGGAGAAGATGCTCCTCGAATATTTGACCAGGAAACCAGTTTTTTGGATAGGAAGTGGGCAATTGAATATATGGATAATTAAACTGTGATAAGGATTTTTGGCTCCAAGGAAAAAACTTCTCTCCTTCCATGTCACATTACAGACATAATGTTTATCACAGAAGTAGCAAGGCAATACAACTACTGTTTGCATCTATTCCAAGAAAAGAAGAAAAAACTATTCATTCCTCTACCTTGGAAAGTCGGGGACTTTGTGATGAGGGAAATCAAAAAAATTGAAGAATTCGTAGCCCATTTTAGCAACCTAAACCTAAGATATGTTGAAGCCCTAACAAGGTTCGACCTCGACAAATTTGTTTTACAACATTTACAAACACTTGGCTTGGGCAATTTATTTTTCAAAAAACACCCAACCAAAAACAGAGACACTGGTGACAACGCTCCTACTTCTGATGCCGACGACCTAGAAACACTCCAAAACACCATTGAATTGAACAAGCAATAGGGAAAATACCCTGGTGAGAAGAGAGTTCAATCGATGGATAACATTCCCAAAAGTACAACATCTCGGAGCATCGCTCCAACAGCCCACCACAACAACAAGGCAACTCAGATTTCTTCAAACGGAGGAGATAACGACCCTCCTCACCCTAAAATTGATACTTCTCACAAGCTTCCAATGGACAAGAAGAGAAAAAAAGTTGTGGGACATGCGGAAGAGTCTGAAATTCAGAGTGAGAACATGGAACTTGAACCTGACCTGGATAGCGTATTCCATTACCTTAATCAGCCCGTAGACACGATCCAGCATAGTCATCCAATGGACATATCTGATATCGAACATTTCGACGAATATGAATCCTTCATGTTCCATAACGCTATTTTTGACAACTAGTCCAAAAAAATTATTATTGAAAAAAAAGATGTAAAAAATAAGAAAGGAAAATCTCGTTCAGAGGTTAACCTTGCCAATATGTGGCTGTCACAAATCTGTCAACTTCACATAGTGACCGAAGATGCTCTTGATGATTCCATTGGAGGCATTGAAGCCGAGAATGCAAGACTGAAGGATTGGGTCAAGGAATTGGAAGAAGCTTTGATTCCTATGCCATTGCTTTCCAATCCTTTGGCAATAGCCATGCCAAAGACTCATGCAACCAAGTTAAAAGGATCCTCCAGTCTCCTTGCATCATGTAGAGGATACGTGGAGAATAATATCAAGAAAAGAATGGAACTGATTGCTGAGGCCTGGGAAACATCGCAAACCATGACTTCCCTTGGAACAAGGGCACATAGGTTGCTATCATTTGCAGGCGGAGTTAAAAGATGAAGAAAATTTCTAATTAAACATGGTCCTTCCTTTTGGCACCATTGTCAACAACATGACAGAAACAAAAATAAGAGAAAAAGATCTCCCATCCAAAAACTGGATTGGTCAATTAAATGAATGCTGGAAAGAAAAAGTGAAGAACTTGCATCTGATTGTCCAGTCATGTGAACAAGCCATATCAAAAAAAGAAAAATTGTTCACAAAGCTTCCCAAAATAAACTTAGCCGGAAGGACCAACGACTTCCAATACCCCAAGTTAATCGTCAACTCCTTTCCCTTGACTAAGCAAGCCTGCATTGAATAGGTTGATATTTTTAAGGAGTTGTCTTTGAAGAAGTTTTACAACATCCATGAATATGGTCAAGATGACATCGACAATTGGCTAGTTGACTACTCGGTACATAATAAGGAAATTGATCAGGCTCTGCGTAATATTTCTCTCAACTTCAAGGAATTGGAAAATGAACTTTTCAACATAAAAATCCGGAATGAGATTAACGTCGCCCCAATGAGAAGCTACATTGAAGAATGACTCGAAAGAGAATTGAAGCAGATCGCCGACGAAAGGCAATAAACACTTACCATGATTCTAGTAGCCATCGAAGACATCAATGAAAAGGCATCAACAAGAAAATAGTAATAGGGGTCATATGTACCATCGCTGTAAGTCTATACTGATCACATCTTGCTTTGTTTATCAACCCATTTATTCCACTTTTTTAAATACAAATGTCTAGCCAAAGACCGATACATTTCAATTTATTCTTTTCAGGTATTACACTCTACCATCGGTCGCTTCTTCTTTCTACAGTTCTATTTCTTGTACATATTTCTCTTATGGTCCGCAGGAGCCCCAATCCCAGTCTATATGACAAACACATTTAAATTACAAGAAATTTCTAACAGACTCATTTAAATTTCCAGGAAAACATAACTTTTTTGATATACTTCAAATTAAGATGATTTTTATCTCCTTTTATATTTATGTTGTCATAAATTTTTATCTTCCACTATGAAGAAATTGTATTTTCTTAATTTGAATATAACTTTATTTTTTCCTACCACATATACAGACAAAATAGACACAGTTTTTCAACATAGCAAAATATATTATATACTTTCAAAAAATAAATGGTGCTCTAGACATCACATGTCATTTACTGCATGAATACCACCTGTGCTTCATGCTGCTTGCCACATCTTCGCTACAGTTTCCATCTGCCTCCACTACTTTTTCCTATCCCTCTGCATTTATTGCCAATTCAAACTGGCAGAGACTACACTGCCACACATCACTTATTTTATTAGTTTGTTTTTTGGTTAACTAATTAACATAAAACAAATATCAAAAACAACTTTTATATATTTCATTTCTTTATATTATTTTCAACTAACAAATCCTTATTTCATTTCTTTATATTATTTTCAACTAACAAATCCTTTTATTTTCTTCTTATTTAAGCAATTTAACTTTTGTTTTTGTTTTATTTATTACAACAAAAATTTAAAAGAGGAACAAACGAAATCTCATTGCACTCTTGTAAATACTTTCTAATCTTAAAGTTTCTCTATTTCATTTAAGTTTTCCATTTTAACATTTGTATTATTAATTCATATTAACTTTTAATACAATCTACATTTAACTCACTTAAAAGCAAAATACAAAAATGATAAAATATTAGGGTTTCATTTCCGGTTTTTTTTTAAAACTTTATAAATTTAGTTTGGTTTTAATTTTCTTTCCTAAGATTTTGCACATTATTATTAATGTTCCACTAACTTAGTTAGTTTACCTTTATGAACTTAAACAAAAGACATAAAAAGGTTATAAAGTTTGAAAACACATAAAAATCAAATAGTGAAAAATGACAAATAATGATTTCATGTTAGGCTCTAATGTGCTTTATGTGTAGGCTATAAAATAGGGTGACCGTTCCCATCTCTTCTTGGTTTAGTTGACCAAGAGCTTGAAATGTTGGTGTTAGGAACTCCCTAACTCCTTTCCATCAACATTATTCATTATAATAGATGAATATCAAACCCATATGCAATATCAAATAATTGAGACAAGGGTTTATGCACATAACCAACAAAAATATCAAATTACGAAGGTTGGGGTAATTATAATAGAGGAATATCCACTGATGAACCTAACATAGCCTACACTCAATGCCATCAAGGTCAAATTCCACCATGGTGAAATACTTTGCAAAAGAGACATATGAATCATATGTACATCATCCAAGTGCTTGGTATTGAACCAATGGATTATCCTAATAAAACCATCACTAAACCATATGAAACATGTTGGCACAAGATTGAGACCGGGGTTCTCCAAGGTTACCAACAAAAGGCATTGTTGTAGTCTAGACACGCCGACATATTCATCCTTCCGCAAGGGAAAAAAGTCTCACTCGAGGCGTAGCTAAGACTTGGATGATGAAGTGAGTTAGAGAGAACGCTACATCGAATTTACCTTGACATTAATTAGAGACAAGTAGCAGATCACAAAGCTATCTATAAACATTGATCAAATAATTAACCAGACAAGAAAGAAGTAATTGCACGATAGAATCATAGATTCATGCACATCATATTAGATCATTACATCATTACATCAAGAAATTTTAGGGCCCAAACACATCTTTATATTAGTAGTTCCAATATTCCAAAATCATTATACATAATAGGTCTCCAATACAATCTCTTGCACAACAAGATACGACTCTACATAACCCATTACATACCCACGATCATGCTGCGAAGGCAACAAGACTATCAACATATACCATTACTCTGACACCCCTGTTTCCCCCAACTTGTAATTAATCATTAATTAGGATTACCATGTTGTGGCATGGGAACAATGTAAATATATTATTGTTTGAATTTCCAATAAATGATTGTGGGGGTGAAGCCTTGAAAGTACTAGCCATGATATCACTAGAGGAAAAAATGTGAAAACTATAAGAGATCAGTTAATAAGAAAAGGACTGGTGGTTGAACCATCAACTACCCCATGAATGAAAGCATGGTATAGTTGCAGAAGGTCAGCCCAAAGTACCATAGGGTCCTGCAGACCCAGACTGACCCAGGTTTCCTTCTGACAGAAGGAACATGATAGGAGGGATGTGCGTGTAAGGCACACCAGAGAATAAAAAGAAGAGTGGAGAATGCAATGAACTGACTAGTAGAGAACGAGCCGAAGGCCATGAGATTGATGCTGAGAAAGCATCTGATAAACCTCATCGAGGCTGTGACATAGAGAGAAATATCCGAGAGTATGCAGAGAACGGGACCTGAGAAGAAGGTCGCAATCTTGATGCTGAGGAAGTACCTGATAAACCTCGCGGAAGATGTGAAAGATAAAGGATTTTTGAGAATTGGCATAAATTCCCTGGTGATATCATGACTTGGCATGGGGGTGGCGAGAGTGCTAAGAATGAATGCCTCTGAGCCTATGGTTGGGTGGAAAGGAAAACATCCACAGTCAGTTAGTTGGCTACAACCTGTAATAGATAAGTATTCTCATATCCAGTGTATTTAAGCAATAACTGTGAATTAAAGTTGGATATCCTATGAATGTTGCAGGGATGTGCATGTTTTCTCAATGGTTATAGTGTATCCCTTTAAGTCTTCCTAATTGTGTATTTAATAAAATAAGGAATTCTTTGGCTTGTACACGTAAATTCCTGAGCCCCGTGGTGGCTCAAGTTAAAATAAATGAATTGTGAATTTGTTGACCTTGGGCATAGCCTTACGAGTGCATGCTGACACTCCCAGTCATTCTGAAGGAAGGATTTTGTTAAGGTCAGGAGAGGTAGTGCATGTATGCACAGAGTCTCTGCGAGGTAGGCAGAGACCGAGAACCCCCTTAAGTTCTAGAGTTGATAAATGAGCACAAGGGGTGCGCGAAAGATTTCTCTAAGTGTTAAGTTCAAGAGAAATAACACAAAATACCTAAGTACTTAAGGAGATGAAAAATCTCAGGAATGATAGCGAGATTCAAGCCTGAAAGGAGAGATCCTTTCGTTTGGAAGGCGAATGGATGAGATTAGTTCGGGAGGAGCCGAATTTCTTCACGAACGTCAGATCTGGAGAAGGAACGCGAGCGTTAACCCTTAGAGCCCTTCAGAGTTCGCGGGTCTGACGAATTGAGCATATTCACCGCACAAGAGGTGAATCCCTCGAAGTCTTGAAGTTAATCTGGGCCATAGATTTGAGGATGCCCGAGAACTATCCCGACCGTCAGATCTACGATATAATCAGCTCGACGTTGACCTCTTCGGGATGACAGAGGTTTGGTAACACAAAAACCCCTAAAGTCCCGAAGTTAATGTGGATCGTGGATCTAAGGATCCTTCAAGATCCCTCATGACTATTCAATCATGGGAACACATGTATAACATCGAGATCATGTGGGGTCCCATGTGTCGAGTGACGATGTTTCCATGTTTCCCTCTCGGAGTGGCACACACTGGGACCCAAGGGAACCTTGAACGAAAGTTACGAGCCATAGATATATGGGGTCACGTAGATACCCTTGGACCATCAGATTGAGGATATGGTCAGCCCGATGCTGATCCACTCTGGGAGAAAAGAGGATTTTTCATCGAAAAACTCTCGAAGATCCAGGAGCCGAAGCAGATCTGAGCCATCCAAGACAAAGGGACAAGTGTCATTAGATCTTGCACTCTGGAGAGAAGTCACTCCGAGAGAATCGAAGTGTGAAGGCACGCGGATTTCTGAAGGCCGTAGTCCTGAAGTCATCCCAACCGTCTGTTGAAAAGGGATGTGTGGAAGAAGATTTTCCATTTCGGAGAAAAGTCGCTCCAAGAGAAAAGGGAGTGTGTTGAACAAGAAATCCCAAAGGTCGAAGAGCCAGAGTTCATATGAGCCATCCGTCAACTGAGGATAGGTGTCATCAAATCTTCCATTTCAGAAGATAGCCACTTCGGAGGAAAGTGGGGTCGTGCAAGTTGAGAAATATTGAATCTCTGAAGCACCCTTTGAGTTGGCGCCTGGGCACAACCCGAGGTCATATGAAGGAAGGGACCTATCATGGAAAGATAGCGCCTACTGTTCAAATCATTCAAAGGGGCTAGGAAAGAGCCCACGGGTTTGGAAGAACCTACACTTTGGTGAAAGGGGAACCTAGAGAGAGTTAAGGAAAACACAATTTTTATACCCCACCCCTTAAAAGATCACCTAGGGGTCGGGTGTGTTACAAATTGGTATCAGAGCATGAAAACAACACTTGGCCTACTTGGGCTCATGCATGAGTCATATGAAAATATTTCGGGAGGAATCTAAAGGGTAACACCCTATCTTATTGCATTCCTAAAAGGCTTATAAAACCTCTACTGAAGAGAGGAATGAGATCCTTTACTGTTGATATATGTTTTGGAAATTGGCACTGTGTGTTGCTAATGTTCCCAAATAAAGAAGTTGACTTCACTGTGCAATTGTACGTGTTGTTGTACAATCATAAGATTTGGTTACCAAGGCTAAGATGAGCCCGTGGAGAATATTACTGCCAAAAATAAATCATCTGCATAAGTTCCTTGAGTAGAAGGATGCAGATTTAAAATACAGTTGGGATTTTAACCAACGAGATTGAATCATGCTAAGTCTCTGACAAAGGAAGCCTAACATTTCTTTGAGAAATGATAGCCGATCCTACATGAGTGGGATTATGTTGATGGACACTAATAGCAAGACTTGGATGTGAACAGATGGAAAGGATCTGTAGTAGTAATAACTACTGCTTTAATGAAGGGTTAAACCTTGTATATGTGTATAATCCCTCACGATCAGAGGAATGAGTCTGGTGACGATCCCCTAAAAGGGGAGAGCATGCACAACTCTCGGGTTTCAAAGTGGATCGAGAAATGAATTTTGTTTCTGGGTACATGAATTGTTGGACATGGTTTTTCTAATCAAGCTGATAAACAAAGCTTTAGAAATATATAGTGATTGAGTGAGAAATCACAACAACCTCCCTTGCTTGGTGGATAGGAAACTAATCTTCCAAAGTTCTTGTGGGAGGAAGAGAGTGGCCTCTGTCCTTGACTGTGCTGAACAAAAGGAAGAATTCTAGGTGTAATGGTCAAGACCGATCTTGACCTAAAGATACTCTAGATTTCTTAACTAGGATACTTAGTAAGTAACATAATTTGAAATTGAATTTGGGCTTTAAGGGAATAGTCCAAATGGTATTAGACATTAAATTGTTAAAATTAAGATAAAATGGTTGACTAAATGTTGATCCTGAATGTGGTAAAAGAAGTGTTGGGGTGCTTCTAGAAGCCCAATGGGCCAGATTGACATTCAATGGTGGATGGTAGCCATATAGATATAGTTGGAAGCTAAATTGGATGATTCTGTTACCTTGGGCATGGTTATAATTGTGCAGATTGTATTTATAAGTTGGGTAATGTTTCATGGAGGTTGAGGCAAGAGTGTTTTCTTGCTAGCTGTTATCGTATATAAAGGGAACATAGTTATGACTATGTCTGATTCAACTTCCATGTGGATGTCGTTTGAATAACTGCAAGATCACAACTGAGAGGGAAGCTCAGTGTTGCGTGTCCCTATGAGGCTTGTCATAAGGATGGTAGCAATATCCTTGAAGGAGGATCTGGAAGTCTGCTAGGTCCATGTGTAATTCATGCACGTGGATGATGTAAGTATATATGTATACTAAAGGCACAATATGGCTGCCTTGATGAGTGATATGTAAGGCAAGAATTGCACTTGAAAAGATTAAGTGAATACCATGGATTCATGGTTAACTCCATTTTGAAGAGTCATGAAAATTCTGTTTTGAATGATAGCTTAAGGGGGATGCGCTCCATTCCCTCAGGAAAGACTAGTATAAATAAATGAAAGAATAAATGAGCAAGGATGGTATGTTTTTAGGATAAGAGGCAAATGATTATGCCTTGAGAATCACATGAGAATGATTTTGAACAATCATGAGTTGTTTAATTTTAAAGTAGAGATGTATGCAGGTTGTGAAATATACCCATGACAACTACACACAAGCTTTTGATTATGCATATGGTTAAGTACATCATGGATGTAAGTTAACAAAACCAGAATATGTATGGATACATAATTTGGGTGCATGACAAAGATGCATGTTTATATTCTTTATGGAATATTTGGTAAACAACTAAAGCTAACTCAAGGTTGAGGCCATCACAGATAGTGATGGACACACAATAAGGAAGTTGCATGCTGAGGGAGTTCCCTATGGAAGAACTGTGTGAAAAATCTATTAGGAGGACATAGTCACAACCTTAATAACTGCTGAGAATTAAGAAGTGAGCTGCAAGCTTATATATATATAAGAATCCTGGATTACATTTTGAAAACATCATGTAATAAATAGAAGACTAGTGAATGAATAAATGAGTATGTTTGATTGGATAGGCTTGGTTGAATCCATGTTAAGAAAAGACAGTGAGGCCTTTAGAGATAACTCGGCTGGGCTAAAAAGTCCCAGGTGGTGTAGAAAGAATTGGAAGAAGGGGAGAGCCCTCAATTATTTTTTTGCTGAGTATTATGTTTTCTCTAGGATGAGAGAGCTGGTATGCGGATGAAAGTAAATGTTTTGGCACCATAGTGATGATGGTCATATTGCTGTAGAAACAATCGAGATTTGTTTGTGTTTCACTCATGAAAACATTGAGGATAATGTGATGAAGTGCATAAAGATTTGCTAGGACATGTCTGAAAATTTTTTATTGTCATAACATTATGCACAAAATTTTTGAAAGGCAGTTGTATGCCACAGATACCCAATTAGAGTATGATTCAGGAAGAAAACCCTGATCGAATCAGGTTAATCAAGAACCTAATAGAGGAGATGAATGCAAGCCATTCATCAGAGGGAAGACCTATCGTAGTCGTCAAATCGACTTCAATATCCACTGGAGTTAAAAGATCAAACACCAGGCGTTTGATTAGATCGATGGTCGGGGATCATTGTGGGACACAAATGCAAAATTAACAGATGTACTAGTTCACAACCCGCAATCAACCCGCACCGTTGATCTCGTCGGGGTGGATGATCAACGACCACGATTAAAAGAGTCAGGCGAGCACTTTTCAGATTGCGGAGATTGAAATATCCGATAAAGAGCAAGCATATTGGGGTTCCAAAATCGCTGTGAACCACCGATATGTGAATGATTGATTGACGAACCTGCAAGTAACCCATGCGTTAATGTCGCGTAAAACTCTTATTGTGATTGGGTTAGGTGGTTGAATTTAGCAAATCAAAGCTCTGTTCTCAATCTAAATTCTCTGTCAAACACTTTTGTGTTGGAATTATTATTATTTGGAAATCACGTGGTTTAAAATCGATCAAGGGATAAGATCGAAGACATGCGATCATTGCGGATATTGCATATGCACACGGGTTAACGTCGAGACCCATACCCATAATTTAAATTCAATATAGCGTTGTTTGGATTTTGGGATCCAATCATAGATCGAACGACCCATATTCATTGCGGAGATCGGGAGGAGAGTTAAACCGTGAGTTAGTTGAGGTTCCAAAATCCCTTCCAGCCATTGGATCTGGGGGAAGACAGATCTATGTCGTCGATTTGCAGACAAGGGATTTAGCCAGGATCATAGCGCCTGGACATGGGAGCTAAAAGGATAGCACCTGAAAAGAATAGAACCGAGGTCACATCTCTCGGTCACATGGAGAGAAAACGAAGTTCCTCTGAGCCAGTCAAGGAAGATAGAGTTTAGCACTCTGCCTTAGATTGTGGTCACAGGGACTGGTTCTATGGGAATGAAGGTGCTCATAGCTATCACATTTCATGGAATTTCTTCGAGGAAATGCATGTTTGCATGAAGGGAAGAAGATGGATGTTCCATTGAGGAAGGAGGACCTTCCGAAAATTTTACTTACATTGTATGGATGTCAAAAGAAAGAAAATTTGGGTGGCCATGAGTGTGGGACCTTGGTTACTAACAAGGAAATAATGCTTGGGTGAATTCAAGAAAAACTTATAGTTTCATATGTGCCGACCTGGGATCATGACCAACATGTAGCAGGAAGCACAATCCAGTTGCAATAATGAAAAAGAATGAATAAGTGATGTGGTGAAGAGCTTGGCTAATCTCCAACACACCATGGAATAGTGCTGGTCAGAAAGGGTGGCAAACTTGAAATCAATGCAAGCGTGCATTGGGTATGAATATGGCCACAAATGTTGGCACATTCATTAAAGTCAATTGATACCTGAATTACATTTTGAAAGGTTTGGTAGGATGAAATGATGCATAGGTAAGGGATGATTTTTTTTTTCCTGCCATGTTTATATAGATGTGGTGCACTGTGCAACTGTTAGAATGCACAAGTTAAGAAAGGATGTGATGACATTTTAAATGCGGTGAGAATATATATGTATATATATA
>JZKD02S2297325.1:985055-1046346 GCA_000966675.3 Picea glauca | reverse complement strand
TCATTGTATTAAGTAAATGTTGGGAATTGTGAACACTTAGGGTTTTAACCTATTTACTCTCGAATGCTTCATTTTCCCACCCTCAATCCATTCCAATTGCAGAATGGTCACAGAAAACCCTCTAAAGCTCCCCACAATAGCAAAATTGAGGTCATGAACAACCCTTTCTAGTAATAATCGTCAAGAGTTTCCTCAATGTGCCATTATCCCCCATCAATATAACTGATATTCCTATTTTCTAGTTGTTGATTCCACTCCAGAATATTGAGATAGCTCCGCATCACAGGAAGAAATCCAGTTGAACCATGGGTGTCCTTGGAAGCTATGAGAAGGAGAAGGAAATATTAGGCATCAGATGAGGGTTCCTTTTGAGAGACCACACATGTATGTTTGTAAAAAAATGACTATCTTGTGACCATAATGTTTATACAGGTTCTTCTTGTATGTCATTTGTAGCCTTTCCTTAACATTTTGAGTATATGAATTTGACAAGGATTTCTTGATTTGACTACCCCATCACTGCCAACATTTCTAGGGTTTCACTTGGAAGTTGCATCACATTTTATATATGAAATTGACAAGGCCTTCTTGATTGTTGACTGCCCTGTCACCGCCAACCTATCTAGGGTTTCACTTGGAAGAGCCATTCACTGCCAGTCCTTATGATTTGTTTATGACTCATAAACAATTTGGATTTAGAATTTAATTGGGCTCATAATTTAGCCTTAGTTTTTATTATTCAACAATATTGTTCTTCTTCCATTGATTTATAAGTATTTAATCCTAAGAGGGGCTAGCTATATCTAGTGAAGTTAAACCCATTATAGTCATAATCACAAATTTCACTTCCACCCAATGCTTCAAATATTTGAAAAAAATAATAATGATATTCTTGTAGACAAAGAAATTAGTATGATGTGTCACCCTTCAAAAGTTAGAATGTGTTAATGATTTCCTAGTGGTCTCATGTTTATGGCATTGACATTGTAAAGTTATTCTTCAATAACTCACTATCTTGTAAAAATGGTTTATCTCACATGCATCATGGGAATTGTTCTCCTTTCTCTCTCTCTCTTATAATTGTTCTTCTGAGATACATAAATCTAGAGCAAGTCTTGGATATGATGCTGCTTTTGTGCTTCACCGTCTACACCCGACCTTGTTGAATCCAAGGAAGTTCTCTTTGTTGCAGGTGAAGTTCAAATTGAGTTGCTGGAAGAGAAACCTACTGCTGATTGTACTAAACAAGCTAATGAAGTGGATATTCTAGAACTCACACATGTTGTTTATGATGTACATGGTTGTACTCCTGTTAGTACACCGAGATTTGTGCCCACAGAACATAAATATGTGCCATATCATCAACCTCATAATAATCAGAGGACTTTACCTAGGAATCATAATTCTTGGAAACATGGTAGTTATTCCTTCAGATCTTTGCAGAGAATACGTGAAAGGCAAAACCATGGACTAGTTCGGACTACTAGGATAGATTGTGTTTGTATTGATGAATGGTCTTGGCATAAGTTTCACAGATGCTTGAGGACTTCATATAGATGTGTATCATCGACTACAAAGTCAATGTTCCTCTTTCTTTCCATTGATTCATTTAGATGTTGATCGACTGGACCGTGCCATATTGTTGTCTAGTTGATTGAATTATTTCCCGGGACAATGTTTTGGATAGTGTTTTTGGAAACTTGGTTGATGGAAGATATTTGGTTCCTTGATTAGCACTGTGTATTTGTGATGGGAAGGCCATTTTACCGGCATGTGGCGCATATTTGAGCACTTATTGACCTTGATGATAATTGTGAGATCATGTTTAATTTCGTGATTGAAGCACTCCATTTGGTCATCAACACTTTTAGGTCATTTGATCATCATTCAACTTCATCTTCTACTATCATTCATGTCTTATTGTAGATATTGTTATTTGACACATTATGGACTTGCCATGATTATTCATGTCATTTCTCTTGGGGGTTATTTCTTGCAGTTAGATCTATGTTTTCTTCACCTGTTCCAGAGTGGTGTGCATGAAGAGTTTGGAGACATATTGGTTTTGTAGATCACTACTCTATCTTGAGTTTCTTGGTACTTCATCATTAGCATATCGATTTTGTCATTGCTAGTCAATTTTCATTGATTCTTGACGGTAGCAAGTGTATTCTCCTTCCACCTTATTGAGGATCTGGTTGCAACTTATGGATGGTTTTCTACATTGTTCCTCTTAGCAACTTATCCTTGACATCAACAAAGTCTATCTTTTCCAGTTATTCAGTATGTTTGAAGTTGTCATTAAGGGGGAATGTAATGTAATTCCATCTTAAAAATACATCATGTAATTATTGTCTAATGACCACATTTACCTTTGTATA
This sequence comes from Picea glauca, assembly GCA_000966675.3. Taxonomy (NCBI): domain Eukaryota; kingdom Viridiplantae; phylum Streptophyta; class Pinopsida; order Pinales; family Pinaceae; genus Picea; species Picea glauca. The sequence goes on along the minus strand of JZKD02S2297325.1, from coordinate 1,043,965 downwards.
ACCTATCATTATGATTGTGAGAACATCATTCTAAGGCATTTATACACACAATGAGGCATCATTAGACTTGTGAGATCTCATATTGGCATGTAACAAAACTCCAACTATGATTCTATCCCTTTAACCATCATTAAGGGGGAATTTTAGAATGTGTTAATGATTCCTTAGTGGCCTCATGTACATGGAATTTTTTAGAGTTATTCTTCAATAACTCATTACCTTTTAATAAGGGTTTATCCCACATGCATCATGGGAATTGTTTTCCTTTCATTCTCTCATATATAATAGAGGTGAAGGAGTCCCTTTATGAGTGTGGAGTGAGATACTTGAGAGTGGTTTATGGTATTGATCTTTAACCTGAACCCTATGGGTCATTAGGTCAGATCATCCATATGGTTGAGTGTTCTCTTGCCTTGTAAAAATGGAGAGTTTTCTTGAATAATAGAAGACCAGATTCTGTGTATGTTTCCACACATTGGGGTTTTACCATCTCTTATCTCTCTTTTCTTGCATTCTGATTTATTGATTTATCACGTAAAGCTTGTCTCTCTCTTTTCTTGCATTCTAATTTATTGATTTATTTGATGCTTCACATAGGTGATTAGACTGGTTAGATTCTTTGGTATATGTTCTTGCATATTTTCCTGATATAACACAAAATCTCTTACAAGCTATGCAAGGGTGGTGGCGTGTCAATATAATTCCACTTAAATAAGTGTTGTAGTTGCAACAAATCTCTTTGATTTATTCCATTTTGGGAGAAATTGACCCCGCCTATCTAAAATTATATATAAACACTATGGTTATGGTGTGGTTGATCTGGTCGAGTAGTCTTGCAACATGTGAAAAGGTTCCATTGTTGCATTTAGATGGCCTCTTATATTTATAATGTCCAATCCTATCAGATTCAGTAATAATATTCTCTTTTATAATAATTCAATGCATTTAGAGTCCTTGAAACCCATGTTGTAACTTTTATCCTCTTCAAAGAGTCTTCAAGATCCTATCAATATGTTAATCCCATTGGATTCTAGCCATTGAAAAAACATCTCGTTATAACCCCAAGAGTTTTCTGAAGTCCGACGTTCGACAAGACTCTCATACTCTTATCCTTGGGTTTGGTTTCATCGGAATAATAAATCAGGATTCACGAGCTTTCTCTTCTGAAATTTGGAGCTCGATAGCCTATCAAATGATCATTTGGAGACATTTACTATAAAAAAATTGTTTGAGCTACCGTCTGATTGTACTCTTCCGAAAATCCATCTTGACAAGATTTACCTTAAATAATTAATTAAAAAATATTAAAGTGTGTTAGCTTTCCCCTACGGACCTACCATTTAAAGATTTTAATTTAACACCACGATAAGTGATTATAAGAATCTTTAATCAATCGAATACAAATGATAGGAGTGTTCCCTCTACTAAATATGCACCAACACGATTCTCGATACGGGATTGCGAATATTCATTGGGGATTATCTATCGGATAGTTTGATCACCTTAAGACCTTCCAAAATGCCCTTCTCGATAGCATGATTCTGATAACATGCTTTCAAAAGCATTCTTTTGATCATAAGAACTTTTCTCAAAATGATCCCTCTAATAGCATCCTTTTGATAGTTATTCTCCAAAAATATTATTCAAAAAGATCCCTTACTATAGACAATATCACTATTGTCACCCAACCATAGGCACGCAACCACCCCCAAGCACCTTAACCTTTGCTAGATAGAATGATTATGGAAAGCCACACTAGAACCAACAGATAAACCCTAGCTTCATCAGTAGCACGAGATGGAACCATAAAAACACCATCCAATTGCAACAACATCACAAGACAAGGGGAGCACACCTTCTCCAAGGGTAGCACACAAGAGAGAGATTCTCCACAACCAAAGAAAAAGAAAAATACTCAAATGCAACAGTTGTAGTTGCATTTCTTCCCAAGATTGCCACCAAGAGTACCACCAAGGAATATCACCAAGAAGACCACCAAGATATACTAGAAGATAGGGTGCATATCTTAGGCTAGATAACACTAGAGAGAGAGAGACCAAGAATTACACCAAAAGATGCTCCTTTTATTCTTGCAGCTGCAGCTCCAGACTTGCACTATACTTGAGAGAGATAGAGTGAAGTGTATGTAAAAATGAGCTAGAGCACCTCCTATTTATAGTGGTTCTTGTCACCTATCTGGGTTGACTTGTCTTTCTGGAAGACAATGCATTTATATTATTTATTCTATTGAGCCGACTTGTTTTATAGGGTTTTTACACACCTGTTTAGGGTTTCTCTTGCTTCCAGAATACTCTATTCTAGCTAAAGGTTACACATGGAGGTTAATACCCCCTGCAACTACCATAATATCAACACTTCTCCAACAATACTATTCATAAAACCCCCTTCCGAAATAAGCCTTTTGACAATGTTTCCTTGAAAATGATAGTCCTATAGAACGATCCCAAAAGCTTCCCTTCTAAAACATTAATGGCATTGTACTTTCATATTCACTATAGGCTGGGGTCCATTCACATTAATTGCAGAGATATTGGGTAAATATTGAAAAATTAAAACATAAATTGAAACCCTTACTACATATTGTTCAAAATTTCAAAGTACAAAAAGAGGTGTGCAGACTAAATTATCCAGCTAACTCAGATTTATAGTGCAAAACAATAAATCCACCAGGTATGTGTATAATATGTTCAGAAGCTGTTTTCCTTGAGTCTTAATTTTCTGATAAGCTAATTGTGTTTTTGTGTGTTATATAAACTCAAGATAACATGGTTCGATGACCTTAGACCAGAAGGGGAAAAATTCCCCTAGCGAATGTACCTGCTCTTGCTAAAAACCCATATGGCATGTTGCTATCCGATACAAATTAATTCAATGGGATAGAGATCTGTCTGAGATGGGAAGGGATATACAATATTTTTAAAACATAATATTTCCCTATGGAGGATGAAAACATAATAGTGTACTGGAACATTAGGAAGAGCAATATATATGCCATAACTACTCGCCCAATGCTCTTTCCCTACAATGATGCCGTGAGATGGGTTTTATCCCATTTGGATGCTGACACGACTACAATGGTCAACGAAACAAGAGTTTCGATAGCCTCTCTTAATCTAGATGACATCCACACCAGGTACCACCTCCAGAAGCCCGACGTTTCCCTGAACAAGCCATTCCTGAATAAATTTGGGGAAGATCACCCCAACTTTGAAGAAGTAGTGGAGGATTGGTGGGGTGAAGAAAGGGAATTTTCACAAAAAGATAGTAGGTTAGTCCCGACATAGTACCTGAAGAAATCCTGTCAACTACTAGCATGCATGATATGAAGACTGTACGACAAGGAGACCAGTACACATTTTCAAATGGAGTGGACACCAATGGAATATTGTGTGGTTGAGGCAGGGAATATCTTCAACTGGACCCAAGTCCTCGCGTTCAACATATGAAATAATTCCCAAGAATCTCTAGGATTCAAGAAGCTAGGTTTTTATATGTCTTCCTACCTAATAGATGTCATTTATTCCTTAGTACATTTACCCGCTTTAGGATGGGAGTAGAATCATAGTTTTCCACTTGTACATGTATACTGCTATGAGTTGTAGGATATTAACTACAAGAAATACATTTATGATATTTGTGAATATTTCCTAGTTCCACTATTTATTGTTGTATTTAGCCACCCACCCCACATAGTATCTCAAGGATCCATAACATCCCTGAAAGATATTGGTGATTGGTACATGGGAAAATATTACACATATGTCAGGATATATGGGTGTTCACAAGCCCTGCATCTCCTCCCAAAGTATGTCCTTGACAAGATGTTGGCTAGAGAAATTTCCTATCAAATTGTAGAGATGGGATACATTCCCTTTTTAAAGAAAGTTCCAAGAGGCTGTGGCCCAGGTTCCCAATCAAGGTGGGAAGATTCACACTGGTGAATGTTCCACATACACAAAAGAAGCTGAAGCCTTACATGCGATATTATTATGCACATGAGAACCTAGAGGACATGATCTAAGAGCGATTGCCAAAGAACATGTTAAATCAATAGGGTTGATACACCCTATCACACATGATGTGAATTTTGTAGAGGAAGTTTTCAAATGAACCTTTTCCTTTGAAGAAGTGTTAAGAAGATTGCTAGATGAACCAAGAAAATAAAATTTTCACAAAGAAGAGGAAGAAAAAAGGAATATATCCAAAGAACAATTCATATTACTTTTATCCAGAGATAAAGAAAAGGAAGAGGAGAGGAAAATTGAAGAAGCAAGAAAGGTAGAAGAAAGATACAACAAGGCCTTGGAGGTTGAAGATAAATTCAAACAAAGAGAGAAACATAAACAGGAAGAAGCACAACAAAAGGCCAAGGAGGAAATGAAGAAGAAGAAGGATCAAGAAGAAGCAAAAAAGAAAGTAGAGGAAGATAAGAAAAAAAAAAAATGGAGGGAAAGAGAAGAAATGAGGAAGCAACTAGAAAGATTGTTGATGAAAGTAAGAAGAAGGATGAGCTAGAAGAAAAGACAAAGTCTAAGGTTGAGAAAAAGAAAAAAAAAGTCAGAGGAGGAAAAGAAAAGGATTGTTGAAGTAGAACAAAAGAAACAAGAGAAAGCAACAAGAAAAGCAACATAAACTGAGCAGAAAGAGAATTAGAGATGAAGAAAGAAGAATAAAAGAAAAGAAAAGAAACAAAGGCCAGGTAAAAGAAAAAGGTCGAAGAAAAAAGAAGAGCTATTGAAGTAGTGTTGAAGAAAGAATAAGAAGAGAAGAGAAGAGATGCAAAAGAATAATTGAAGAGAAAAGAAGAATAAGAAAGAAAGAAAAAGGAAGAATAAATGGAAGAAGAAGAATATAGGAGAAGACAAAGATGGATGAGAAGAAGAACAATGGAGAAAGACCAAGTGCCACCATAGTAAGCATACCCATCCAAGATTATACACCTTTGAAATCAATTCCAAAAAACTTCTCCTGCTCATCTCAATTGTTAGAATTGGAAGATGTTCTGGTGGCCATGGGAGAATATTACTACAACGAAACAACAAAGGGAATTGAGAAGAGATCAAAAAAGAAGAAGAGGGGTGAAACATCCCCCAACAAAGGGTCTTCCAACAAATTAATATCATGGAGATTAGGTCCAAATCCTCAGGTTAATGCCCTAGAGAATGCATCAAACCTAAGTGAATTTCCAGGGGCCAAATCAGTATCAATTTGTGAACTGAGTGCCACATTGGACCTCTACGAAGCAAGGGTGGTCGAACTAGAAGAACAAATGAAGAGTCAAAGGGAAAATTTGAAAGCAGGGTTTAAGCACCAGGATAGTACAACTAGAAAATTACATATAGAGGAACTTGAAGTCTTGAAAGGATCACACCTACATGAAATGGAGAAATTGAAAACACTACATGCACAAGAAATAGAAAACATGGAGACAGAGTGCCAAGAAATCATCATATTTTTTAGAGTAGTAGGGGCACAAGATCTTGGGGCTTGAACAAGAAAAACATAAACTAGAAACCATCATGAAGGAAAGTAACAAATAAAGGCTGATCATATAAATTGTGAAAGAAGAAGTTGGCACTGCAAATGAAGAGCTAAATAAAGTACAAAGATATTTCTTCTGCGCATTAAATAGCATACACAGATACATATATGATCAAATCAGATTAATAGACCAAATAGATGAGCTGAAAGACCAATATAAGAGGGATCATGATGTGTTTGATAAAAATGTGGATTGGAAACATGTATATCTTGAGACACCTGACACATTTCCCAAATACAATGTGAAGCGAAAGTTAAAAGATCAAGTATTGTTTGATTCCTGGAAATCCGTTTTTGAAGATGTTGAAGAAACTCGGGGAGCTAGCTTCCAAATCTTGCAAAAGGCTTTGGAATTCTTTAGATGATCTGTTGGAGGGATTTGGAATGGAGGTCATGCAAAGGTTAGATGAAGCAACCCCAGGTGAGATGAGAATCACAGAGGTAGAAACACAATGAGACCTCATCAAGAAAGCTATTGATCAAATTAAAGAGGTGAATAAATATATTTTAAATGAAAATTTGATGAAACCAACCAGATGATTACTTCTGTAAAAGGATACCTCAAAAGAATTCAACATGATATAAAACTAGAAGTAGCTGCCATAATATGTGATGGTGAATTACAGGTAGAAAAGATGCAACTCAACAGAGTAAATTAAGTCTTGAATAACTATGAATTACGAAAGGCTTACAGAGAAAATGTAAAATCCAAGAAGAACTCATGACTTTTGTATAAAGTAATACATATTTTTCTCTCTAAAATTATGATTGTACAACTAATATGGGAATATGAAACGATAAGGTGTAATTGTCATCTAATATGATGACAATTACATAATGTAAGGAGTCTATATTTCTTTATAAAAGAGAGCTCTACCAAATAAGAGTGACTTTTTCCCATTGTATAGACTGATAATACTATTATTTCTGAATATATAAAGAGAAAAATACATTTTTGAGATCATGGATGAACTGTCAAATGCGTTTGGGACTAATCTACATATGTGTTTGTTATTTAATATTCTTGAATGCCTGTCATATGAACTACTTCTATGTTCAGTGTTTAAGATACTTATGCTGTTATGATTTCTAATGGGTACAATGGCGGTATTACATGTCTTGTCTGCAAATATTTGTGATTATATCTGCAATTTCATTGTTTTAATATACTGTTGATTGATATGACCTATTTTTTCTGTCAATAGTACTATTTTGAAAATGTCTTCATTTGGCTAGTCTTTCTCCTGATCAGAATATGATAGAATAGAAATATATTAGAAAACATAATTTTATTTCTATTTTAGATAGTTTAATTAGTTTCTAAATATAGTTATATAGAGGAAAATCTAATTGTCTTTCCACTTCTATTGACTCTTAGTGAAAATCAGGCCCACATACTGGTAGGAAGTTTCTATACCAAATGAGAGTGAGCCTAATTGTGGCTCTCCATTGGGTATCTTCCTTTACCTTCTTGACAAGCCATTTGGACCCATCACCAATAGGCACACATTAAATGCCAATTCAATAATAAGTGGATTTGATGTATGGAAAGACTTCATTCACATATTTGATACTTGCATTCATTAGTGTAGGAATCATAACATAGGTGAGAAAATGCATTTGACCACAATCATCCATACTCCATAATATTATGCCACTAGTTTCTAGAAGAAGTGACTATAATTGACCAATTGCACCTAGTCAAGTTCCTTACAATGCTAACATTTTAATAAATAGTAATATCCCATATTGCAAATAAATATAACCACCAAGACAAATATCTTAATCCTTTTATATGCAAGGAAGATTTACCTAAGCTGTCTTGAGTTCTAAATGTCTTGCCATTAATATAACTTATCCTTACAAATGAACCAAACAAACTAGCCATTCTATTTTGACCATACAATACATAACAAATTAGAGATAAGATAATATACAATAATTTTATCTCTTGGTACTTTTTTTCATTTTTCCTCTTTTGCATGGGTTTTTAATAATGTGTGATACTAAATTCTTGTCATGTATTTCTACTTATAAAGAGTACCCTTCCATTCATATGCTTACAATATTAGGGTTTGTTAGAACACATTTGACTGAGTGTTGAGATAGGGTTCCCCTACGCCCCAATCATACATGTTAAAGCATAAGTTAATTGAAAAAACTACACATTTTGGGCCATACTTCTTAAGAAAACCAAGCTTCTTCTCTTCGTTTATCTTATTTGTGTTCTTTGTAATATTATTCTATTTTTAACTCTCCTCCTTTATGAAGTTCCCTATTTCGTAGAAACCTATGTATCATAGTCATGTTCCCACACTCACATAAAACTTAGTTCTAAATTCTTTGATTATATATTCATCTTCTAGGTTTGACATGCCTACAAAATGCACTTCTCGTAAGGAATTGAGGAATGTTGTGCCAATTTACACTAAACCCCTCATCTATATGCTTGAATTAACAATGACTAGTTCATTATTTCCAACAACAAGTTTCCTCTACTTGCATTTGCATGTGCCATTGCCATGCTAGTTATTAGACATCAATTCCATTAACATCATTTCTAGATTCTAAGTTGACATGTTTGTTGTCACATGATTCCTATCTAGGATTCACTCTTTTGTAACATGTTACATAAATGATTTCATTTGTCCTTTTCATATGTATCTAAGCCCACTTTGCAATAAGATATAATGTTGTTTTCTTTTCTGTGGATGTTGATATAATTCAGATTTTTCTTTTGGTAAACGTCTCAAAATAACTTCTATTTATATCATGTTCCACCACATTTTTATAAATAATCTACCTAGATGTTTTCCAAGCTTATCCATTTTTAGTAATAACTTCCTCATGTTTAATTATTTTTGGTTTACTTATTTTATGAGGTCTCAACAAGGCCTACTAATATTTGACTTCATGAGATCCTTATTGGTAATACAAATTTGAGTGTCTCTTATAATTTCCATGATTGTAGATCATTTTCCTACTCATACTTTTCAATAATATTCCCCTTAATAGTTTTCATCGTGTCAACTAAATATTAAAACATTTTGTCTTACTTTCAAACACCTTTTTCTAATTTCTTTCCTTTCTCTAATGAAGTATTCATATTGAGACTTATTCTATTACTTTTGGATGCATATCACTTATATTTATCTTACCACTACTTGCTGATTTCATCTTGGAGTGAGTAGAGGAAGAAGACTTAGCCATGATGGGAGAGGTGATTGGATGCTTACATTTGTCTGTTTGAGATTTATGTAGGAGATTTTTGTGATCTTTAAGCGAAGAAGGAGGAGGAGGAGGAGGCATAGACTCATTTGTAATGACATGTAATGTTGTGTGAACATGTGGTGGAGGAGGAAAATCAACGGGCCATTGATTTATACCAGAGGGGGGATTGACAGGGGTACCACCCCATCCATCATTGGGTGGTTGAAAATGAGACTCAGGGACATTAACAATGCCAGGATGAGGCTGAAAGATAACATTTGGAGGAACTTGGGGATGAGGTAAAACATGCTTTCCACCAAGATTCAAATGTCTCATTTGGATTAATTGCTGAATTCATCAGAATACATATCAAAGTGTATATAAAACCTCACCTTCTTATGCCCCCCAGGCTGCCAAAATGTGTTGGGTAATCTCCCTCTTCTTCCACTGTTCCCTCCTCTTCTGCTGCCACGACTGAAAAAACTCATCTATATATCATCATACTCAAGTCAGTGCATATATAAGACATGATGAATTAAACATCTAATTTTTTTTGTCATCATGATTAAATTGGCTTTGAGACTAACAAAATCATGCAACAAAAAAGATAAATGAAGGAAAAAGTGAAAGTAGGGACAATGATGCAAACTCTACCAGCATACCATTCTTCTTTAAAATTTGGAATCCGAATTATAAATCCTCATACATACATGTCATTTTCTCTTTAAAATATGAACATTAGAAGTATATGAAAAGGGAATTTGTATGATAAGGGTATATGATAAAGGTGTGTAATTTGTGAAAAATGCTAATATGGTGGGAATGTAAAACTATTCAATATCTTATTCATTTAAATCATTATTCTACTCTTCCATTATAAACAATCAACCCACATTTTATTCAAATTATGTAGACATGTTGTAACTTATTAATAATTTATGTCCATGTTTCATCAAGCCGAAAACACATTCCAACTATACATCCTTCAAATTTCAACTTTTCTTTAATTATATAGATAGGGAAATAATGAGAAAATGGAATTTTATGAATGAGATTCAGGAAATATAACTTATGTAAAATGATATGTATGAGAAAAATATGGAAGTCTATATAATAATCCTCTAATAGTTAATCATAAATGTCCTCAACCAATTTCCCTTTACTTATACCATCCAAATATAAATAAAATTGATACGAAGAATTTAGCCACCTTAAGTACTATGTTTATTATTCCATAATCAAACATATGCATGAACGTCATGTATGCAATATAGGCATAATGTTCACAATATTTTGATTCATGTTCACCCAATAGAAGTCACAAGAACTATGCAAACCAACATTCATCCATAGGTTTACCACAATTCCATGTCATTATATTCCCAAAAGAAGACTTAAAATAATTCTCAAGAGATCAGATTTAAGTATGTTGTAGGTCCCAACTTATTCCCATATATTATCATTACCCAAAATGACTGTATTAAATACCTAATTTCTTAAATCTACACCTAGCCTAACCAAATCAAGTGAACCATTAAAATATGATAGAAAATAAGTATTACGACCAATCCATATCATATTGTATATATGTGAGGACTTAATCAAATTCTGGTTGGAATTGCAAACTGTCATCAAATTATATTTGAATTGAGGAAAGAGGTGACGAAGAGCAATAGTTCAACTGGTAATGACATGAAGTAAAGAGCATACATTCGACCCTAAAAGACTCGAGTTCAAATATGATAAGTTAGAGTCATAGATATGAGTTCGAAACTACCCCCCCTTCTTTTAAAACTAATGTACAACATTAAACCAACTGCAAGAAGTATTGTAAATCCATTTCCATTTAAGTTCGGACTTGGCCCAGGTCGCACTACACTTTGCCAATCATGTGGAACAATACTTATATAAACTAAAACCAAATTCCCATATAAAAAATTCAAGAGTTTTGTCTCCAAAATCACAATAAGTGTGTAGCCAACAAAGTGCATACAATTATTCAAGAGTCCGAGTCTGTCAAAGTTCTACATAGGGATGCATTCAAAACCCATTTTCTTATTCAAAACTAGCATATCTAATGTGGGTTTGAATATGGATTGCAAACCGTGGGTTCATCAATAAAACCATATCTTAACACACTTCTTATTTTGTAGAGGGAAACAATATAAATTGTAGCTCAACTCAACAATGGGTTAAATACTTACAGAAAGAAAAACCCATAAATTCAATCCACAAAACTGAATTGGGTTATTTCCAAAATGACCAGAGAACCCACAAAAAGAATCGAGTTCGAATATTGCTTCAACGTATTCAAATAGTATCTCAGTGAAACCCAACAAAGATATTAGTTTAGAGCTTGCTAACTACCAACATAAGATGGGTTTGAATAAACAAATATCATGATGGGCTCGAACCAGTAAATGTAAAGAACAAAGATGTGGATAGTTTCAAATATGAATCAAACTAAGCACAATACTTTGACCAGGGTTCAAAACCCATTCTTTTTCTTTCATAAATTCAAAATAGCTTGTCTCATTTGCTCAAAATCATCATAGAACCCATATAATGTCACTAATATTCGAATTCAAAACCATTTCCAACGCATATACACCATAGCTAACTCAAAACCTCTTCTTTTAAAATTGTGACGGAAAGTGAGAGTATGAAAGATGCATGACAAAAGCCAAACAATCATCTTTTGTTTCATTTTTCTTCAAGCAATACATAGTAGGGAGAGAAAAAATTTCATGCACACAGTAATGCTAACTGGAGACAACATAAACCAATCTTAAGACAAATATGATACATAAGATGTGTAATAAACTATGAACTCATATCTTGTCAAATGATGCTTTATACCGATGGTGTAGGTAGAAACAATTATCAAAACTACCACAAGTGAGGGTTTTGGTAGGATAAGCTCGAGCTTCGTTCTTCATCAATATCAATTAGATAATAATGACCATAATCCAAGGAAAAACTGAGTAATATCATGCATGACTGTGGGAGTAAATGCCCATGTCCTCACAACTTTAATGCATGGGAAAACATCTTGTTGCCTATTCAAACAAACCATCGAATTGCATGCCAACTCATCGATCTATTCCCTATGCAAAAGCCTTGTAGTATTCACGCCTTATACCATGTTAAATTAAGCAAACATTAATCTTTCCGCCATATAACTCTTAACCTTGAAATTAGCACATCCGTATACCACATGAAAAGTGCATCAATCCAAATGATACTATATCATAAGTAAAATAATCATCATATACCAAATACAAACCTTGCATAAGTTATGCGTTGAGCACATTCTGTATAAGGTGTCATTTCCAATATGGCACCTCAATCATAAATCGTAAATTTTAAACACTTAACAATGGTGCCCAACATATATGCCTCCTTTTATAATATGTGCAATGCTTATATATAGACTCACATGAGTATTTAAACCATGTAAAGCTCACAGATGATAAAACCAAAACCTCTTCCCTTGACTTGTTTGCATGCTATGATATATGGAATAATCATGGTTTGACACTATTTAATTGCCATGAATTTTAATAACCAATGTTTGCATGTGGTAGCCAATTGAATATACCTCAAAATTGTAGTATGGACGTATTAACATATGTTTTGAACATGTATCAAATTTTTTCCAAAGACCATATTATCAATGCTATAATGATGCTGGGACTTCTATCGTTCATGCAAGCAAATCTTTTCCACTTCAGTCATTTAAACCATTTCTTCAAGATGTTAAAATTGAAGTATATCATACTGAGTAAAATCTTAGAAAACCAATATTTTACATTCAATCCTTGGGGACCCTACCTATTAGCTCTATAGTAGTAATAATAATAGGCTTCACAACACTTTGCAAGCATTTATAATAGGTGACGATTTTTTGAGTCAACATCTTTGGCGATGCCACAGGGAAGTCTTCTCATAGCAGGATATAACTCAATTTGTTTTGGTTTAGTTCCGATTTGTTTTGAAATTTGAAAATGAATTTTCCCGTAACTTCTTCTTCTCATCTGATTCAATAAAGATTTTGTAATTTTGTTTTTTGATATGCTCTTCAAAGAATCACTCATGAAGGGTAGCATGGGAAAAAAAAAGAGGGAACAACCTATAATAATCAAACTTTAGCAGGAAAGTCTATAGGTCTAGAAAAATATACATAAGTAGTATTGTAGATTGAAAACCATTCATTTAACTTGTTTATGTTCTTTCAGAATGGATTAGTGAGAAAAAAATTGCAATTAAATGATCAGACAAACAACTTTGATTGATCCATTTTCAACTCAACAATCAAAATCAAAACAAAAAATGAAACTTCAATAAGAGAAATATAACAAAACAAAATTATACAAGTAGAAAATCATAATTATATACATAAAACACTAAAAATAAAAATTAGCCAGGTTCGACATAGTGTTTCAAATGCAAACCATTAGTCGTATATGAAAACAATCACCCATATGTGTCTTTTAACAAATAGGAATTGTTACCAACAACATAAGATATTATATAAGGACGCAACCATAGTTTCTGAAACTTTGTATGCTTACCTTTGTTAGCATGAGCAAAATCCCAAAGTAAAACTTTTTCATTAGCTACAAAAGTAGTTGATTTTGGTCTTTTGTCAAAACATTTTTTGACAGATTGTTGTCTCTTCTTAAGATTTTCAAGAGAAAGCTCCTTTGTTCTTCTAGAGCCAACATGACATTAATCATATGAGAGATGTCTATAGAGTTCAACTCTTCAACCTACAATGCTAATCTAAAGGAGGTTAATTCAAGTTCCACAAGCATAATATCTTCTTGACCATATAACAATTGGAAAGGGATATGGCCAATGTTATTTTTAGTGGTGGTTCGGTCTTCCCAAAGTGTATATGTGAGTAATGTATGCCACTGATGAGGCCTATTATTTATGATCTTCTTTAATTTTTTTACCATATTTTTATTTGTGCACTCAACTTGCCCATTTCCTTGTGGATAGTAAGTGGATCAAGTGAAATGCTTCACCTTGAATTTATTAAGAAATTGGGTAAAATTTCCAGATATGAAAGTTGGCCCATTATCAGTGATAATTTGTATTGGAATGCCAAAACGAGAAAATACATTAGATTCCAAAAATGAGATTACTTGTTCATCCTATGCATGCTTGAGTGGTACAAATTCAATCTACTTGGTGAAGTAGTCTGTTGCTGTTAGGACAAAAATATGCCCAACAAAAGATGAAGGGTTAATAGGACCAATGAAATCTAATCCCCACTTAGAAAAAGGGAAATCAAGAAGAAAAGGTTGTAAGGGAATAACAAAAAACTTTTCTTTTCCAACAAAATTTTGACATTCATCACAATCCTATGCAAATTCATAAGAATCTTTAAATATTGAAAGCCAATAATAACTAGTTCCCAAGATTTTGTGTGCAGTAGATTTTGCAGCAAAATGACCACCAATGTGAATACCTGAGTCTGCTGATCCATGAATTTCCTTTATGATATTTTGGGATGTTGTATTGTCTACATAAGGTAACAACAATCCATCAAAAGTTCTGGGGAAAATAGAAGTACCCAAGATTAGATATTGGGAAGCTTCAAGATGAACCCTCTTGCATTGATGGTATTCAATATTATTAGGACATTTTTAAAATTTTAAATAATAAATACTTTCCTAGTACCAAGGATGTTTTTCTAAATAAATATTTTCATGTTCAACAAAAAAAAGTGTAGACAAAGCATCCTCATCATTTTAAGAAAACATCTGGTTCAAGTGATTGATCCATGTGTAAGGCTAGATCCCTTCCCTTGATTGTGTTAGACGTTGTTATCATGAAATCATGTTCTTGTATCTTAGCAAACCAATGTGCAACTTTTCTTGAAATATGTGTTTGATAAAGAAAAAATTTAATAATAGGAAAAGGGAATTTTAGTTGCGTGTGCTTGCCTAAGATATAATGGCGATTTTTTTTCAATAATTATTACAAGGTCATATGCATGTTTTTTAATCAAAGTACATTTAAATTCATCATCTGATAAGCTTTGGATCACATCATATATTCACTGATCATTATTTTGATCATCTTTTTGAACAAGGATAAGAAATACTGGTTCTTCAATAACATTAGTATAAATAATGGAATCTTTTTCAAAATTTGCTTTTGCCAAAACCAATGCAGAACTGATTTCTCTCTTGATTTCAACGAAATATTTTTTCGTATAATCATTCCATGAAAATGAATGATATTTCTTCAACATATTATGAATTGGTCTAACCATTCTAGAAAAATTGGGAATAAATCTTCTAACAAAATTGATTTTTCCCATAAAAGGTTGAATTTCGTTTTTAGAAGATGGGGCTTGAAGATTTTGGATTTCGATAACGCTCTCAGGATCAACACTAATTCCTGAATAAGAAACAATATGGACAATAAGTTTACCTTGTGTGAGACCAAATATACATTTCGTAGGGTTCAAGGACATTCCAAAATTTCTGCAACGTGCTGAGCACTCAACACACCCTAAAAGACTGTGAAATTTCTCTTTTGGGTACCACTTTTTCATTTCTGAATAAAGTTATTTTTGCTAGGATGAATGGATTATTTTTATTGTTGTGTTTTATCATCGATCACATTTTTTGTCTGGTTTGAAGTTTGTTGACATATTGACAATTTTCTCTAAATAAACATCACATAAAGAGTAAGCACATAGAACTTAAAATTTGCTTTATAAAAAAACAAGTCGCGCGCCAATCGACGATTCTGGTCTGTGAAATAGTTCTTTAAAAAATTGTCGGTTTATCTTTGGCATCGGCGAAATCCAAAAGACAAGATGCCAATATAAACATAAACAATATCTGATCGCCAATACATCGTCGACATCGACGAAAAGGGATAAAGGGCACGGTAGCCAAAAACATATGTCAAAGGAAAATCACCGATGTCGAAAAAATGCTTCTCACACCAAAGAGGTCAAATCAACTGTCACGTGTTTTTCTGCGTAGATGGTTCGTATTTCTTGGTTATATTCCACATCATATTTTGATGTTCCCCATGTCATATCTGTACTTCCACGTCATCACTTCCACGCAAACACTTACACGTCAAGACTGTATGACAATTTGGGTCGACATCGAAACTTTTGCCCAAAGGTACCAACATAACAACATCAAATAGAAACTACTAACGTCGATGCACTCATTTACTACCGAAATATTGTAGGACACCGAATGATAGGGTTTAGATCAAACTTTTATCCACCAACACCGATGATCCTGAATGATCCGCGTTGTCCATTTAAAGACACTTCCTATCCCTGATGTTGATCATACTAGTTCCTTTGAAATGAAAAACGCCGAGGTGACTTGATGATACACCTCTAACTGAGCAAAGGATGAGATATACAACTGTTAATAAAATAAGAACTTCATGTAACCAATACCTCGAGCCATGGTGCCGCGCACCGACCAAAATTCAAAATTTAAATTCTTCGATGAACTCTGAAATAACACGCTTCTACGCTGCTGTTGACGGGCGAAAATGAACGCTCGCCAACTAGAGGAATGGATCCGGTCCGGGGTTGTCTAAATAACCCAAGCCGTTTGGGATGATCCACCCCGACGGGTTTAGTGGCTCCGTTGGCCGATCTAAGTCCTAAGAAAAATGAAAGAAAACTGACTAAAGGAACTAATCTAAATGAAAACAACAATTAAAGCAAACTAATAAACAAATCTGAAATATATATATACAGTCTACTGTCTAATATTATACAATAATAATTCTATGAAATCAAATGTTCAGCTATCGACACAAATAAATATTAATCACAAATGTACAATATTTACAGATTACAGATTTTAAATGAAAACCTGCTAAAATCATTTGTAAACTGTCCTATGACAGCAAAACTATTGTTTTTTGATTTTTATAATTTTATGAGAAAGAAATAAAATGAAAACTATCTAAGCTGAGCAATTAAAATAATAATCCTAATTATAAATCTGAACTATACATATCTATCTAAACTGCTTAAATAACACTAATAAACTAACATGTAATAACGTTTTCCAATTTGTCCCGTGCAAAGTATCCGATTCAGCTGTTCGATGGGAGGAAACCCGCACCAGATTTTCCACAAGCCTCTTGTAAACATGAAGCAATAATGCTCTTTTGAATATCAATGACAGAACAAACAAGACATAAAATGACAACAATCTTATAATTTACAAACCATCACAGTTAGATAAACCCGTATGTGAAGATTTGTACAAAATGATTCATTTAACGAAGAAGATAAACCTTTATTCATTAAATCGAAACAGAGTAATTGCTGTATTAAAACTAAGATACATAAGACATGGACATAATTTAAATCACAACGCATTAACCTGTAATAAGTCTTGATATTTAAAGTAGTCAATGACTTAATCACAAATTAAAATGCACAAAACCTGAACGGAAGTATAATAAATTGAAAGCTAAAGCTGTTACAAAAGATCCACTTCCATCTGAGTTTGTATCATCATAAATCCATAGTCTTGTTCTCCCACCAGTCGATGGGTTCATTACAAAAATTAATGAATATATAAAGGCCACAGGGTAAAACATCCCTGTGGGAATTATCAAAAGCAGTTTACAAAAAATCTGGGAATAATCTCCCAAGTCTCTATTTCTGCCTATGACTAACAACTTAAAATAAAACTATATCACAAAAATCATCCTCTAAACTGCCACAACATGTCCAATTTGTCATTGAAATTCGTAGGTACCTGTAGGTGGACAAGAATAGACAAGTTTAGATAATGTTTTATTAGTAAAATTAACAAAAATCTACATTTTAAGACTAGCTACAGAATCTCACGATTCTGTAGCTGGTCTTATTTGCAAACAAAATCGTTTTTAATCAATCCAAATGATAACAGAAATATATTCGACCTTTTAAACAAATATTTAATTACTAATTGAAAACAAAGCAAATCGTTCATGCCAGAAGTAACCAAATCTTTATGCCAATTTGAAACAGACAGAAATCATGTTTAATTAACCGAATGGTAACATGGATATATGCAACTTGTCAAACACTTTTTATTACCAATTTGGAGCAGACAGAATCATTTTGATAATTCGAAACCAACGAAATCGTTTTTAATCAATCTCAAACGAAACAGACTATAACCGATCTTTCATATTCATTCAATACAAACGTAATATTTTATGTCGACTAAGAACTTTAACAAAATCGTTTTTTGAATCCAAAACTAACAGAGTTGTTTTTTCGAATCAATAGATTACACTGTATTTATCAAACCAATCTTTGATATTAATGCATCGCATACATAAAAGACTATGCTAATTCAAACTTACAAAATCGTTTCAAAATCAAACCAAACAGAACCGAATCGAGCTAACTCAGGGCCGACACAATCGTTATGCTAATGAAAAATCGTATCAATCAAAACATAGCTGTGTCTGAGTTTAACAAACAAATCTTCTGTACAGATCGAATGCAATCATAATCCAAAATGAAAATAATCATTCAAAACAAAACATAATCGTTTCTTGAATCTATTCGAACAGAACTAAACGAAAGCAAACCCAATAGGTCATACTAATTCAAACCAACTCATAAAACAAAATCGATGTTGAAATACATACCTGGGATGTAAGAAAATGATTTGATCATGATAAATTTGAATTGACAAAGGCCGTTGTTGCCTCGACATTTCTAAAGACAATTGAACCGATGGTTTTTTGTTTCTTCTCGTTGGCTTGTAGTCTGTCGTTCTCCTTTGATAGCATAGTAACTCGTTCCTCTAATGATTTAATCTTAGATTACAACAGGGGAACATCCGTGTAGTAATGTTCAAGCCAGGAATTGCATTGGGTACACGGTGATTGATCGGGCCTTGGCATTACAGGCGAGGATTCTTTCAAGTTACCAGGGGTGTCACTATGAAGCTTAATCCCCGGGAAATTAGGATCTTTCTTGAGGCACATAGGTAAGTTGGAAACATAGTCATAGGGTTCCATAGAGCAGAGGCCATGAGAGTAAGGGTATTCCTTGGCTAGGAAATGTTCAATCTTAGAGTCTGAATCCTCGCTCAAGACAATAGGCTTTTGGTCAGTGCTCTGTTTGGGCTTGTTCCGAGCACATCTCGATATCCATCGTGCATTTTTCTTTCCCCTACTGTTGACACCAATATCACCTTTTCCTTTCTTCCTTACAGGCATCTTGACGGCCTTAGTATTGTCTTTAGCACACGAGTCAGCCATGGTATCGGGTAGGTCAAAGTTGGGGCAATTCGAGGGTTTGACAGGGGGTAGAAGGGTAGGATATGGCATGGTAGGCACAACCAGGGTTTCAGTGACCACAATATTGTCAATTTAAACACACTCGGGAGTGGCAAAGCCATTCCTTGATAGGAAGGCCTGCCAACAGTCACCACTGAGCTTCAAATGGTGAACGATAATGACTTTGATCAAGCAGTGATGGAAAAGGCTGCTATCAACCTTCTCACGTTTAAAACGTTTGGACATTTTGTAAAGACTGCGTAGGAGATAGTGGGGCATGTTCATAGGGTAGTCTATAAAATTCATCAATAACCGAAGATGATACAGAAATACCAAACCATAACGACCTTCGCAAGTCACAATCTGCTTAACAATTTCCAATAGATCATGCCACCTAGGTTTGAGGGCAGTGACAGGCATACCTCTATCACAACTAACAATCTTTCTCGATGTGAATAGGAGTGGCCACGACACCTTGTCCACTTTAGAGTTCTTAAACCACCTCTGCCCTTTAGCTGGTAAGCCTATAGCCGAGCTGAGGAATTCCTCATTTAGATCGAGTTGGATATCTTCGATCTTAGCCCTGCATCCATCAAACTTGAGGGAGAACTATTGGGCTACCGAAAGGTTGAAACCCTCAAATCTTTGGATAAACACCAGCTAGACACTATTTTCCAAATCCTCACGAGCATTGTCGAATAACAGGAGTGTTTGGCTGCCATTAGGCTCTATGCGCACCACAGGTGCCATAGGCAAGGGCACACAGTGAGCCGGGTAAACGAGCAAGGGTTTGGACAGGGTAAACGCAGGATGGAAATCTCAAGGATTTCCCCAAAACCAACAGAGGTGACCCGGGATAGAAGGAAAGCATTAATGCCTAAGTGTGCGAAGGTGGTGGAACGAAATCAACCCATGCAAAACAGTCATATCCAAATGTACAATCAACGACGCATATGGTGATTCAAATCACTATTGGTATATGTTAAAAACAATGCCTTTCAAATAATTAATGAAAACTATGGTAAGTCGACCCAAATATTTGCGCAAGCAATAGTGTTTGCATGGTCTTATAAAATCAATACAATGTTTCGAATATGGATTTGACCATAAAACTTATGCATTGTATGAAACTATTGAATTAAGGGTCTAATCACCATGTTAATGCGTTGTTATGAAACGATTGAATTCGATCAAAAGCAATATAACATCAAACCATTGAATCAAAGATTCGATCATAATCATTCGAATACCATCACAATCTTATAAAAATGAAGTTATATTAACAACAAAAAAATGCCAAATGAGTAAAGGTTTTGGTGTCTTGCCAACTGTGTGACCATAATTGAATTGGAAATGAAATGAAAACATAGGCAAGAGTGACCGTAATAATCCAGTGACGATTTTAATGCTATTGACATGACTTCGAACCAAGGTTTTCACGCTTGCAGTCGTGAAAACGAGAGCAAAAGGCAGGTGTGCAAACGCACAAGATAATCATGTCGTTTTATTCAAAAGATTGCGATAAGAATCAAGGGTTCCAAAACACTTGTGTAGGCAGCTTATAAGGATAGGATAAAAATGCGAAATGGCTGCCAACAACTGCCAACCTGCATTACATTTAATCCTAAGTGTGGTGTGGATTCTATTATATATTGTACATGCCACATTTGTACTCCTGAATTTAAGACTCGAGGCGACAAGGTAGGAATGTTTTAATTTTACAAGGTTTTTCCAAAGCATGGTATTCCGTTCACAAATTACTAATCTCCCAAGCAGACAAAGGAGCGATAGAGAGTGTCAAGGAGGATACAACACACTATATCACTTCCATTACCAATAATCCCATGTTATTTCTTGCAAGGAAGAGGTAAGCATTATCTTTATCATTCGCATTTACGATCACATCGAATAACACTTGTCGAAGTTGGATTGTAGCTCATTATAACATTTTGTGTAGGAAAATGCCTCCGCGAAATCCAACAACCAAGCACTCACCAAGGAAACCCAAAATGAAATAATTGGAGATCAACGAAGGGTCGACACTGACGACCGCAAGGGAACTTGATTTTGTTTAAAAAATGGAATCAGTTATCTAGACTTCAACCAAGAAATATTTTACCCAGCATCCAACATTCAAGGACACCGAGGCAGGCACTGGATCTAAAGTAATGCTCCCACATTGGGGTGACCTTTATAAAAATGTCGGTCAAGAAGATTACCTAGAGTTTACACCTCACAAAAACCTGGACATCAGGTTATTAAATGACCAAGTTTTCTCGAATATCAGACCAAGTTTTCTCGAATATCAGGCGATCATATTTGCACATGTTGGCTTGCCGGACCCCAGTTCTGCCATGCATCGAAACCCTAGGATGGATAATTGACCATGCAGACATGATGAAGTGCACGATAAAAAATGAGGAGGGTGAATGTGTTGGTAGATTTCTTCCAGTAGAGGTACAAAAATATTGCAAACTTAGAGACCCAAAGGACAGGCTGAATACAAACTTTGTGGTCAGGTTTTATGAGCTTCATGACACCAGCCAGTTAGTAGTTTCGTGGTGGAAAGAGGATAAAAATTTCACAAACAGGAACAATGGCTGGTACAACAGAGTAAACCTCAAATATCCCTATATGTATTTAATGGCTTTGATCTATCGATTGTATGGAGAAAAGAACTGCACAAAGTTTTCAGAAGCATGGAGTCCCTTAGCATATACCGTAGCAATCTCCAAAATAAATTTCAATTGGGGATCCATTATTTCCAAACAAATGAGTATCAACATCCTACAGGCCTAGACACCAAAAGAAGGAGAAACATCATTTTTCTACGTGACATCTTACTTGTTCGACGTGATCTGTGCGAGAAACACTTTCGCAAGTATGAACTTAAACTGGAATGTTTCCGAGTTACCTGTGCACGTTTATTTCAACATTTTGTGGGAGAATAGGTACAAAAGGTTTTACACCATGATATGTGATGAGTTTATAGCAAGAATACACTTCATTATATTTAGAAAATAATGCCCAAGGTTTTCAACGACAACCAAAAAGATGATATCCAAAGTTGGCGACCGATATTTCAAAGAAACAAGCACTTACATTAGAGTGTTCGAGGCTACTGGTGCACCACACCTACTCCCCTTTAATGTCCCAGATCATCTGATATTGAGAGAGATTTTCTACCACACCATATTATAAGACTATAACGCTTCTCTGGTGAAGGATAAGAAGAGGGTCTTCATACCTTATGGTTTTCATATTGGGTTTTATATGGTTAAAGACACTACGTAGGCAAAATAAGAAGGATTGAGTCAGCTTAAGTATCGGTTCCCCATGGATCGTTTTCACAAGTATTATCCAGAAGGATTGGTACTCCATCATGTGACACAAGTATCCTCATTTTGGCCATATGCTCATGACAGTTTCGAAGATGATATCTTTACTGAAGGCACCCAATATTGGGAGGAAGTGCTCCATAGAATGGATAACCCTAGTATGAAAAATTTCAAAGAAATGACCATGGATGAAAAATTTGAGACGATAGAGAACAAAACTCAAGAAGCCATTAGGATAAGAGAATAAAATAGAGCAACAAAAGAGAAAAAATCATGGAAAAGAGAGACATTGTTACTAGAAGAAGCCGAGAGAGCTATGCAAATATTGAGGGAATATTCCCCACTGAACCCTTTGGTAAGTCCCTCGAGAATTAGCCCAGTCAATACAAATTACCAAGAGGTAGAAATGAATGGCTCAAAATCAGTTCCACCAAAAAATACTGCCTCCCAAGAAAACACTAGCCCCATATGATCCCAGAGAGGATCACCGGTGACAACTACAATTCAGTGAAGGGAAGTGAAGGCATCAAGCGAGACAGGTATGCCTACCATACTTATAGATTTAATCACCATATATGATGATGAGGAAGGCTCAGAAGCTTCACAAATAACCCTGATGCCAATCACATAGGAGGAAGAACCAGGGGAGACATCTGCTCCCACCTATGATGATTTGGTCCTAAATCCCAAAGAAATTGACCTGGAAGCTAGGACCACTCTCGACCAGGGATGATTTTAATGATGGAAATTTATTTTAAAATGTAGAAACCTTGGCAAATCTTACTAATCCTTCATATGCCAACTATAAATGTTTGGCGATATTTTTGTAAAACTATTCAAATTTCTATGGATTTTATGTATTTTGTATAAATTTTTGGTGATTTTTAAGGTAAAATAATTTAATCCTATAGAATTTGGGCGAATAATTTTTAGAATGGTGAATCGTTTTTTGGGAAAAACCATGGAAAATTATCCCATGAGCGAAATTTAGCCCCTAAAATCATTCTTGCGAGTCTCGACACTATGTTTCTCGAGCAAATGGAAATAAATGGAAACACAACCTCATGATGACAACTCTAAGAATGACATGGTTGCAGGAGGACAAGAAGAAGGAATGGGGAAACCATAAATTAGTATCCTGACGAACGAACTCTCATCCAATATCGATCATTTGCGCACTTCTCCATCTAATACAAAGAGTCTGTCAACCGATGAGGACTAGCAGAAGGACGAGTCACTAGGATGCACAATAATCTCCTCTGCTAGGGAGATGAGCGGACCAAGCCTTGGAACAGAACAAGTGCCGGCACCAATATTACCACATAAACCACTGACTGAGGAAGAAGGAGGTCAAGTGCCCACCTTTGGAAGAGATAGAGAACCTACCATGGGACACCTCTATATGACGAGAAGCCTAGGAAATAATCTGTCTTGGGGGGATCAACATATTCCTGAACCAGTAGATGAAGTCATCGATATACAATCTATTTCTTATGATAGGAAAAGGAAGGCTATGATGAGAAGAATAATGAGGAAAAGGAATCTCACGCTCGATAGCACCATTTTCATAACCACATAAGAGACGCTATTCGACATAGAAAATACCAAGATGACTGAGGTAATTGAAGTAGGGATGGACATAACCGATGCCACATTAGACAAATAAAAAAGGGATGAAAGGGAGGTAGCTTCCATGAGGAAAGAGTTGGACCACCTGTGTCATCAAGCTGAATATTACCAAAATTCAACCCAAGCGGTGGTACTCTTAAAAAGTGAGTTCCGAGAGATGTATGCACAATTCAGAAAGGAGAGGGACCTCTTCACCACCCGAATAGCTGATTTTTAGGAAGATACCCTTATGGGGCTAGCAACCTGCAAAGACATGCAATGGTGGTATGAAAAGGCACATCAAGCCTTGGAACATATCGATTACATCAATGAAGTACATAAGGGACAGGATACAAAATAACATGGCATCCGAGTTCTGATGGACAACAAAATCACTCGAATATGGAAGGCAGTGGACACATTGAGTATACATGGTTCAGGAAACTCGAAGGAAAACGCAGGAAAGATGGGAAGAGTGTGAGAAAAGTTGGGAAAAAATCAACTAGGAAATGAGAGATATTGACTTTCTAGAATTTGGCCCGCCAGAGGATTTCAAAAATTTACGTGACATAGTTAAGAGACATGCAGAGCAAGCCTAGGTATGTGAAACAAAGATTTCACAGGTTTCAAGCATGATCCTAGGCCAATTGAAGAATTTCATGGAGCCTCCAATTAAATCTCTCGCAATCTTATAGAGCGTGAGTGTCAAAATAATCAAGTACAAAGAACAAACAATTGAGATAAAGGAGGTCCTATCTAATCTGATGGATCAACACAGGTTCCCTTATGCAAATACATGTGAGGATCTCCTCTGCAGATGGTCAGAATACGAGAGGAACAATCCACTTCAGTAAAATGACGAGATGATCTAAATAAAACAAAAGAGAACATATAGATAAAGTCCACCACGTGTCATTTTCTTTACTTAAAGAAACTTTAGTAACTATTTTTAGTTTAGTTATTTTTATAAATAAGAGAATTGACCTTGTGTTATAGGTCGATGGTTTTGAAGAGAAATACTTTTTCTGGAATATTGTAAGAGAATTATTTCTGTGCAAGTTATTTTAATTTAGAAGTTTTGTTTAAAACCAAAGATACTTCTTTCATCTGAGGCATGAATGTGAATGGACCAAGGGGGATTATCTCTGTCTTCGAATTCAATATTTGCTTCTGTATTGAGTAAGAGTTGTTGTATCTGTTATTTAAGTTACCTTATAATGTTGTGACAATTATTTTATTCTAATTGATTAATATAAATCAATTGTGTTAATATGTGATTGATAGTAGAGTATTGAAAATTATTTTTCTTGCACTCATTTTCTATTACATATGTATTTTATTTCTGTAACCGTTATCCTAGACGATGTTGATTGACTACAAGTCAAATGGTATTATTTCTAGCTTGAAGTAGTTTCAATCTTCATTGTCTACATGCTGAGGTATAAAGGTTATACCAAAACCCAACTTTCTCCAATATATCATAAATTCCCTCTTTCATTTAGTTTAAGATGCACCTTTCATTCCCACAAATATTAGAAAAGAACGAAAAAGAGAACTGCATAGACTGAGAAAACGTTTCACAAAAAGACACACCTATTGGTCACGATTAAATCCCATCGATAAATCCATCCATATCACAAATCTGGAGAACCATACCACTCAATAAACGCTTATGAGTCTAATTGGGCCTCTTAAGCGGGGTTTGGTTCCTGCTTTTGAGTCAAAGAGATTTCATGCCCCTCAACATAATTAGCGCTAGAAGGAGGGCCTAGTGAATGCATGGCTAACAATATTTCTGATAATATATTCTGCAAATCCTATAGATTCAAAACATCCCACATGCATGGCTAGTCATTCTCAAGACAACCCACATACATAGAATACTCCCACTACGAGTTACTTATCTCAACACAAAGAGGAATAAAATATGTACTCTGAAATTATTTACATTCTTTCTCACGAAGAGTTAAAAAAGTTTAGAAGAATCACCATAGCTTATTCTCGATAGATCGGAGCATTACCTTTAGCTTCTTTACTTCCTCGAAGAAAAAAAATAAGAAGAACAATTGTTGACACCCCTGACCAGGTATTCGTTCACACGGTAGAAGTACTGATAGACTTTTCTCTCACAGAGATTGAACAACCCCTTGGTATGATACCCAAAAAACTAGTCATCACCCCACCAACCAGTAACTACTCTGAACCTGACAATTCCGAATCTGGAGAGAAAGGGTCCAACTCAAATTGCTCAGGTTCCAAATCAAAAGACATGGGGGATAATAATGATAAAAATGGAGAAGGAGTATATTAGCCTTGATATAACCAACCATGGTTGGAAAGATATGCTCTGGTGATTCCAGGACAAATGCATAACATACCTAGACATCCAAAAAAACTACTTCCCAAATTTGACCTTGAAACCTCTAGATTACCTGAAGACCATATTAAGAAGTTCATATTAGCGATAGGGTTGATGAATGTACAACACGAATATGTGGTGTGTAGATTGTTCCCTTATACCTTTGAAAATTCAGCTTCAACTTGGTATTTCAACCTATTGGTTGGTTCCATAATGAGCTGGACAAAGTTTCAAAAGGATTTTTTGGACAAATTTGTTGAAGAAACTACAACAAGAGCTTTAATGGATGAACTTTTCCCTGCCACTATGAGTCCAAAAGAAAAGGTCAAATATTTTAACCAAAGGTTCACCACCATTTTGAACAAATTCCAACCTGAGGCTATACCTACTCTAGATCTTCAAATTGAAGTATATACTAATTCTCTCCCATCTTCTATTTCCATGTTTGTAAAAAGGGCCGCCAAGAATACTCTAGCTGAAAATTTAGAAGAAGATAAAACGATTGAGATCCAAATGAAAGGATGCAAAGAAGTTCAGATCTCACTAATAAAAAAGGAAACCCAACCTCCACCCAAGAGGGGAATTTTTTTGACTAGACTCCCGAGAAAAAAAATAGAACAAGGTCCCAAAAAAGAGGGAGGGGACTTAGAAAAACTGCAACAGATGATCAAAAAACTTTCCAATGATATCATAGATATGAAAAGGAGTTTTGAGGAAGGAAACAAAAATCAAATACCTTATAAACACTTTTTAAAAAGGAACCCACCTTTAAAAGTGATAAAACCTCCCCTAGCCAACCTAAACATCGACTTAGGGAACGTAGCATCTGACTCCTTCTGTACATATCAACAAGAAAAAAATTCAGAAAGGGACTGCCCCCAATGGTTGCATGCTATGAATCTAATGGATAATATGACTCCTATATGCATTTTCTATAACCGAACAACCCAGTGGCTCAACAATAATTGTCACCGATCAAGAAAGAAAGAACCACCTGAAGAGACAACCATGTTGTTATGGGATTCCAACCACTAGATACCTTTCAACGATGTCGCTGAGGTGCAGGGACCCCCTGCTGAGATTCTGGTTGTATATATGTAAATTAACATTCAACTTATCCAAAGTAACCCCACCACTATTCAATCATCTCGAGGAAATCAAGCGATTGGTCACCCCAAACCACTATTTTCTTCCCAAAGAAACCCCACAAACATACACACATGATAAATGCCTAAGCTAGACTACAATGTGGTAGAAGACTTGAAAGATGAAAACTAATGTTTCTGTCATGGACATGTGTAGGATTCCTCAACAAAAGGATTTTTTGTTACAGGCCTTAAAATTAATAGATACCCTTATGACAAGCATTGATCAAGGTGACGTCCCATCTCCCACATACTTAACAAATAAGCCAAGTGTGAAATCTTTTTCTTTAGACAAAAGAGGGAGGCCTTTTGTTCCTCCTTTCCTATTGATGTTTTAGGTCTTTAACATAAATCTACATAATTTCCTAGTCAATTCAAGGGCATCTTCAAATGTCATGCCATTGTCAATTTGCAAGAAATTGAATGCAACCACAGTCAAAAGTGATAAACACGTTATACAACTAGATAGGAATCATGTAAAGGTCATTGGGGAACTGGAATATGTCATGATCAAAATTGCTACACACCCCAAATTTGTTCAAGTAATTGACATAATCGTGGTTGACATCCTAGAGGCTTATGGAATGCTACTTAGCTGAGATTGGTCTAAGAAATTAAACATATATTTTAGTACTGCCTGGGATCACCTATGGTTTCCATTGAAAGGACATCCAAACATGATCAATATCAACAGAGAAAGATACCTCAAACATACTATCACTGATTTAGAGACACCAAATGAACCCTCGTCAACATAGTTCCATGTGTTAAGAAACTACTCCTGTGATTGTGATTTTGATAATTTCCCCCCTCACATGTTTGATATACCTTCTGCACAAAAATCCAAAATGATATTTCAAATAGACTTACTAGTGGCCACATAGGAAAGCATCCTCTATCAGGATTCTCCGAAAGGAGTAGCAGACAAGGAGGTTGAAATCCTAAAAATAGCTAGACATGAAGAAGTCATAAATTTTCCTCCCCAAATTTGGACGTTTTACTTTGATGGCTCTAAATCACAAGAGGGGTCAGGAGCGGGATGCATCCTCATTGACCCAAAGGGGAAACAAAGTTTCTTATCATGTAGATTAGAATTCAAATGCACTAATAACACTACTGAATATGAAGCTCTAGTCCAAGGAATAAATAAATCCATCGAATTAAACATCAAAGAATTTAAATTCTTTGGATATTCTGAAATTATTGTCAGGAAAGTGAAGAATACTATCCATTGCAATTCACGTTACTTAAGGAGTTATCAACAAGAAGTGCACAAACTAATAGACAATTTTGAGGCCTTCAACATTATCATTGTTCCCTGGACAAAAAATACCCTTGCTGATGCTCTAGCAACTGTAGCTTCAAGATTATCTCCTTTAGAAGATTATGAAGCCTCAAGGTTTTCAATGGAACTTCTCTGCAAACCGTCGGTACCTAACAATATTTATAATTGGATTTTTTTGAAGGGGATGAACAGATTGTAGATTTCTCGACTAATCAGGAGAATTTTAAGGATTTGGCCATTGATGATGAAGTATTCCAAGAAATTCTCACATAATCAGAGCTCTACGAACATAAAAAAGGAAAATATGACTTTGATAACAAACCCAAGTTTCACACAATACCTAAAGGAGTGATCAATCCGGAGAACCTTTTGGACCTAAGGGAAGGATTCAAAGGGAAAAAAATGAAAAAATAGGGAGTTGATGTCGTATATATGAAACTATAAACCTAGGCACCCCTGAGAATCCAAAGAATGTCAATTTAGGTAAGACAATGTCCAAAGAAGACATGAAATCTTATCTTAAACTATTTAAAGAATATCAAGACGTCTTTGCTTGGTCTTACCGAGAATTGAAAACATACAATACTCGTATTATCTAGCACACGATCCCATTAAAATATAAAGTAAAACCTTTCCAACAAAATCTTAGGAAGTACCACCCATCTCTGGAACCTCTGATGTATCAAGAGCTAAAGAAATTATTATATGCCAAGATTATCTTTCAGGTCAGACACTCTACCTAGGTAGCTAATTTGGTTCCTCTCAGAAATAATTATGAGGAGATCTGCCTGTGTGGATTTCAGAAACCTTAACAGAGCATCATAAAAATATAACTACCCAGTCCCACCGATGGAACAAATTCTAAAAAAATAATCCAGCTCTGAATTTTTTTCCCTCCTAGACGGTTTCTCGAGATATAACCAAGTCCTGGTTTCAAAAAAAGATTGATTAAAACTACCTTCCGAACCAAGTGGAGAACCTTTTCTTATAAATGCATGCCCTTTGGGTTTATTAATGTAGTGGAAACCTTCCAGAGGTCCATGTACGTATATTTTTGGGGATTGATTAACAAGTGTGTGGTAGTTTATTTAGATGATGTAACGATATACTAAAAAAATAAGGAATACCACATTCAACATTTGACTCAGATCTTTGAAAGGTGTAGGAAATATGGAATACCTTTAAACCCTAAGAAAACCATCTTTGGCATAGAGGAAGGGAAACTATTAGTTCATATTATATCTCAAGGAGGAATTAGCATTGACCCTGAGCAAATAAAAACAATAGCTCAACTCCCCTTGCCTCACAATAAAAAGGCCATGCAATTTTTCTTTGGGAAAATCAAATTTGTGAGAAAATTTACTCCTGACTTTGTCGAAACTGTTAAATATTTACAAAAAATTATTCACAAAGATGCAGAGTTTAAATGGGATGAAGAAAGGAAATGTGTTTTCAATAATATCAAAACTGCCATCTCCCAAGCACCAGTGCAAGCCCTGATTTCAACAAATATTTTTTCCTTTATACCTTTGCTTCTGACCAATCCTTGACTACGGTACTTACCCAGAAGGATGATGAAAAAAATAGGGCACCGGTATCATTTATGAGAATTGACCTCCAAGGAGATGAACTGAACTACCTTGCTATAGACAAACATGATTACATAGTTTATAAAGTGGTTAAACATTTCAGATCCTATATCCCGAAGAATCACACTAAAGTCATAGTACCTCTCCCCACGGTCCAATCTCTGTTCACTCAACACAAGATGGGAGAAAGAAGGGGAAATTGGATGCCATTCGTCCAAGAATTTGATCTAGACATAAAACCTTCCAAAATAGTCAAGGGTCAACGATTGTGTAAACTGGCTGCTGAGGCCCAAGATTTGATTAACGCAGAATACTTCGGTTGGGAAAATGAGTTTTCATTATGGTGCAGTGAAGCCTTATACGTACCTCATGGGAAAGAATCCTAGTATGGAAACTTGTATTATCTCCTACATCATGAAACTTGTCCGGAAAACCTAAACCCTAGACAAAGGTGATCTCTCAAGTTAAAATCCGCTCAATATCGCCTCATAAATTTTGTTCTTTTCCATGTAAATTATGATGGAGTACTCCTTAGATGTTCTGAACATGATGATACATAAAAAGTACTGAGAGAAATCCATGATGGTCCAACGGGTGGACATTTTGCAGGAGAAACCACGACTCAAAAAATATTAAGGGCTGGTTATTACTGGCCTACTGTGTTCAGGGATGCTTATGCATATGCTAGGAAATGTAAATATTTCCAAGTAAGAACTAGTAGAGAAAAGAGGGCAGCCATTCCGCTCCAGCCGATGACCATATCCATACGATTCGAACAATGGGGAGTATTCGTCATAGGGGAAATTACTTCCAATTCTTCGAAACAACATAAATATATCTTAACTGCCACATATTATTTTACGATATGGATGGAGGCTATCCCTCTCACACACGTTAATGAAAAGGTAGTAATCCAATTTCTAGAACAACAACTGATAACAAGGTTTGGGATACCCTCCATTCTCATTTTTGACAATGTTGCCTACTTTTCTTCCACAATGTTGAAAAAATTCTCCCTTGATAAGGGTATCATAATAAGATATTATGCAAACTACTATCCGCAAGGGAATGGGGTAGCAGAGTAAACTAATAAAAACCTTGTGAGGATTAAAAAAAAATAGTTGTTGAAAATTAGAGGAATTAACATAATTTGCTTCATAATTCCCTATGGGCCGATAGAGTAACGCCTAAACAAGCCATAGGAAACTCTCTGTACTTTCTAGTATATGGACAAGAAGCCATTCTCCCAAAAATATTGTATCTTACATATTTATAGCTTGCTCATGCATCAAGAGGTCAACCCTCATCTGTTATACAACAAAGGATTGATACCCTTCTCATGGTGGATGAAGAAAGGGAAAAGGATAAAGTTAAGTTTACCACTCATCAGGAGGTAGTTAAAAGATGGTTTGACAAACATAAGGCTAAATAATGTTTTTTGAAGTAGGGGACCTAGTCTTGAAGTGGGATAAAGAAAACGAGCCCAAAAGAAAACACTCAAAGTTCCAAAATATTTGTCTTGGACCTTTTCAGGTGGTCGATAAGATCAGGGTAGGCACATACCAGTTGCAGAATTTGAGAGGGGAACCCGAAAACCTCCTGGTGAATGGCCAAGCCTTAAAACAATATTTGTCTTACAAAAAAAAAAAAAAAACTTTTGATGCTTTTTTTGAGTTATGGTTTCTTTTTTTAGTGTGCATTTTGATTAGAATAAGTGTGTGTGCATTTTTAGCGTGCATTTTGATTAGAATAAGTTATGGTTTCTTTCTTTTTGTTTGTTATTTTCTTTTGATTAAGTTGTGTTTCGTAAAGGAATGGTTGAATTTAATGTTTTCTTGGGAGAATACAGTGAAGTAGACTCTGCTCTTGACCTACACTTACATGAAAAATAAGAGGCACTGAGCAGACACAAATTTTCAAAATCATATTTTATCTTTGCAAACATACTACTTAGGGAAGCAAATAAATATCTGCCTAGTGGCTTGGTAAAGCTAAAAGGAAATATGGCTAGCTAGAAAGAATCACGTGTACCTCTAGACAGATCCAGGGAGAGATCCACCTTAACAGTTTCACCTTTTCAAAAAAACATATATCCTCCTCTCCGACTCACTCTTGTTATTTATGACAGAAAAATTTAATCCATATTAAAAGGAAAAAGAAAGGGAGTGAAAATTCTGAGAGGGTATGTAGATAACTTTGCCGGGGCTATGGATGCTCGCTGGAAATGGAGCAAGGTCTGTGATGTCGGGGTGACTCCGTCGGGGCTCTGGATGCTCATTGGCAGTGGAGCAACACCATAAGAAATGTATGATAGATAAATGATTTCACACCAATGAATTCCCTACCCAAATCTTGTCTAGGAAGGCCATGAATTGTGGTCAAAAGGAAAGGGGATAAAAAAAGAAGAAGCTAAACCCCATATATGGATCCAGATTCATGAACCTGAGAACTTGTGTGCACACTGATGGAAAGGTTCTATTGAAAATAATAAAATAAATCCAGAAGGTTTCTCAACCAAGTTGCACATGCTAAGCATGAGGGAAGGAGCAAATATTTTGTTTTCACCCAGATAATCACCATTTTTTGAGCACTCAACACACCCTAAAAGACTTTGCGAAATTTCTCTTTTGGATACTAGTTTTTCATTTATGAATAGAGTCATTTTTGCTGGGATGAATGAATTTTTCTGTTGTGTTTTTATCATCGATCACATTTTTTGTCTGGTTTGAAGTTTGTTTATAGATTGAAATTTTTCTCTAAATAACCGTGGCATAAATACTAAGTGCACACAACTTAAAATTTTATTTATAAAAAAAAAGAGCCGCACACCAATCAACGATTTCGGTCTGCGAAATAGTTCTTTAAAAAATTTCCGGTTTATCGTTGGCATTGACAAAATTCGAAAGACAAACTGCCAACATAAACAAAAACAATCCTCGATAACCGATAAAGTTTCGACATCGGGGAAGAGGGAGAAAGAGAACGATAGACAGAAACACATGTCTAAGGAAAATCATCGATGCTGATAAAACACTTCGCACGCTGAAGAGGTGAAATCAACCGTCACGTCTTTTACCACATAGATGGTCTGTATTGCTCGGTTATCTCCCATGTCATATTTTCATGTTCCCCATGTCATATTTTTACTTCCACGTCAACACTTCCACACCAACACTTCCATGTCAGTACTATATGACAATTTGGGTTGACATCATAACTTTTTCCTAAAGGTACCAACGAAGCAACGTCAAAGAAAAACTATTGACGTCGATGCACTCATTGACTACCGACAAATGTTAGGACATCAAACGATATGGTTTAGATCAAAATTTTATCCATAGACATCCACGATCCCAACTGATCCTTGCTATCCATTAAAAAACCCTGCTTATCCCCTATGCCAATCATACTAGTTCCTTTGAAATGCGAAATGCCCAGGTGACTTGATGAGAGACCTCTAGCTAAGCGAAGGATGAGATCTGCCACTGTTAGTAAAATAATAAATTCATGTAATGGATACCTCGAGCCACAACATCGCATGTCAAACAACATTCAAAATTTAAATTTGTCGATGAAATATGAAATAACACGCTCTGCATCGCCAACCTACGTTGCATTTGATCCTAAGTGTGGTGTGGATTCTGTTATAGATTGTACAGGTGACATTTGTACTCCTGAATTTAAGACTCGATGCGACAAGTTAGGTATGTTTTAAATTTACAAGGTTTTTCCCAAGAATGGTATTCCATTTGCAAATAACTGATATCCCAATCAGATGAAGGAGCGAGAGAGTGTGTCGAGGATGCTACATCAAATTGTATCATTTCCATTACCAGTAAGTCCGAGTTATTTCTTGCAAGGAAGAGGTAATAGATATCTTTGTTGTTTTCATTTACGATTGCATTGAATAACACTTGTCAAAGTTGGCTTGCAACTCATTATAACATTTTGTATAGGAAAATTTCTTCGCGAAAGCCAACGACCAAGTGCTCACCAAGAACGCCCAAAATGAAAGAACTGGAGATCGATGAAGGGTTGACACTGACGACCGCAAGGGATATTGATTTTATTTCAAAAACATAATCAACTATCCATACTTTGACCAAGAAACAATTTACCCATCCTCCAACATCAGGGACATCAAGGTAGGCACTGGATATAAAGTAATTCTCCCACATTGGGGTAATGTTTATATCAAAATCATTCAGGAAGATTAACCAGAGTTTACACCTCACAACAACCTGAATGTTAGGGTATTGGATAACCAAGTTTTCTCGAATATCAGGCGATCATATCTGCGTAGGGTGGCTTGTTAGACCCCAATTTTTCTCTACATCGAAACCCTAGGATGGATAATTTACCACACAAACATGGTGAAGTGGATGGTAAACAATTAAGAGGGTGAATCTATTGGTATCTTTCTTCCATTAGAGGTACAAAAATACTACATACTCAAAGACCCAGAAGAGAGTCTGAATATAGATTTTGTGGTTAGGTTTTATGAGATTCATGACACCAGCCAGTTACTAGCCTCGTGGTGGAAAGAGGATAAAAATTTCACAAACAAGAACAATGGCTGGTACAACATGGTAAACCTCAAAGAGCCCTATGTGTATTTAATGGATTTGATCTACTGATTGTGTAGATAAAAGGACCGCAGGAAGTTTTCAGAAGCATGGATGCCCTTAGCATATATCGTAGCGATAGCTGGGAGCATTTTCGATTGGGGATCCATTATTTCCAAACAGTTGAGTATCAACATCCTATAGGCCCATATGCCAAAAGAAGGAGTAACATCAGTCTTCTACAAGGGATCTTACCTGCTGGATGTGATCTGTATGAGAAACACTTTCGCAAGTATGAACTTAAACTGGCATGTTGCTGAGTTACCTGTGCATGTTTATTTCAACTTTTTGTGGGAGAATAGTTACAAAAGGTTTTACACCATGATATGAGTTGGCATAGGGACAAACCTAGGGTTCAACGCTACAACAAGGCACCAACAAAACCCTAACTACCGGCCCTTTCGAAAACACCTGCAAAGCAGATGAAGTCTCACCTGAGGTAGAGGAAGGGGTGGTTGCAGGACTCAAGTGTCTGCAACCTAAGCTGGGACACATATCTGTGATCATATCGCTTAGCAAGCACTTAGCATAGATTCTTCATCAATATTCCACTTAGATCTACTTCACCGCTATAACAGATTATCACAACATTCACTTAGGTCTAGATTATTTTAGCACTTAGCAACAACAAGACATATCAAATCTGGTATACCAAGCACTTATCATATTCATACACATCAGATTTGGAATTCATATACATTGCTAGCACTAAGCATAAGCAAGTCTATCTAATCACATCTAAGAACTTAGCAATACAAAACATCTAATAAGAAACACAAAGCACAACACACAGTATTTACGTGGTTCACCCCCACCCTAGGGCTATGTCCACCAAATATTCTTCTTTATTAGCTTTAGTCAATCAGGTTACAACACAGAGCTATCAAAATCCCTCTCTGCATAGGATAGGATATCTGCGCGCACCTCGCTAGATCCTCCTTCCCTGAGTAGATCTAGCACAGAGCCTCCTTACAATCTGTGCACTCAGCACTTGCAATACTTGCACT
Organism: Picea glauca; assembly: GCA_000966675.3. NCBI lineage: Eukaryota > Viridiplantae > Streptophyta > Pinopsida > Pinales > Pinaceae > Picea > Picea glauca. The sequence goes on along the minus strand of JZKD02S2297325.1, from coordinate 1,007,938 downwards.
CAACTCTGCAAGTCAATCACATAGATCAATTCTAGCACTAAGCCCTTGGCTAATATTGTCCTTTACTTACAGTCCTTAGATATCTATTTATACATTACAAAAGTGGGCCTAAGCGTGGGTAAATCCGTAGGCCGACATTCCTTTCCCATTACATTGTCCCAAAACCCAAAAAGGACCCAAAAAGTGGGTTGAGATATCGTGATCTATGCTTCACTTGGAGCTCCATCTTCAATAGGCTGTCAAGTCCCAAAAATGGTCAAATATGACCAAGTATTCCTCAAAACTTGGTCAAGGGCCAACATGCCCCCAACACTCACCTGTGACTCGTCCCAAGTCACTCAGGTCTGGCCAATTTTTCTTTGAACGCTTCGAGCTTGGCTCAAGCGACTTCAATCTGTTGCATTGCTGCCGCCTCTTGCTCGGAAAACTCCTGGATGAGTGTGTCATTTACTGGTTCGTCGAGGTGTTTCTCTGTTGAGATGACAACCTGTTCTAGCTCTATTCCTTGGGTCTCGATCTCCGAAAATAACATGCATGCCTTATCCTGCATGGGTTGGATTCGCTGAGTGACCTCCATTACTTTACTTTGAAGCATGTGAATCTAATGCTGGGTGGTGCATTGCTCGTGAGACCACTTCATTCTCTCTACAAGTGATAGGGCCTTCAGCTGCACCTGTAGCTTTTCAGCTTCATGATTCGCCTCCTGGAGCTGCGAATCCATTTTATGCAATTCTGGATTCTCGGTTAGGCTTTCATATATCTGTGCACTAATGCTACTTAACTATTTTTATTCCTTAGTGAGTGCTTTAATCCCTTCTACTGTGCTCTGGGCAGTCATTTTTCTCTGGTCGCGCACTTCTTGCGGGGTTTGTGGTATGGTCTGAAGTTCTAATTCCATGACTCTTTGTTGAAGTTGTTGAATAACTTCAACAAGATTCATCACTTGGTGTTCTATGGGTTCTTCTCCCTTCTTCTCTAAGCTAGTCATAGAGCATAATTCTCTATTGACTGCTTCTTCAATCCCTATCTGATTCGTGAGCAGTTGCTCTTTCTCTTTTTGGATCTTCTCCCTGTCTTCTTCAATTTTCTCTTGGATAACATCCTTCTCTTGCTGTGCAGCTCAACGTTGCTCGATGAATTCCTCCTGTGCTTGCTTTAAGGCCTGGGTGGCCTGCGCTGTTTCTTCCTCTGCTTTCTGAAGGATTTCTTCAACTGTGTCAGCAATCTTACGGAGTTGAACTGGTTCATCTTCCTCTTCTGTTGTTCCTTCCGGCAGGGGCGCAGTTGAGACTGTGTAGCTAGATTGGAGGGCTTGCTATACTCCTTGGAGCACGATCTCGATTCTGTTGTACATTGTCTGTTGCTTAGATTCCTACTTTTCTGTTATCTCTTCTATGGCTTCATTCATAATTACGATGAGGAAACTGAAGTCATCTGGAGTGAGCATGTTTTGCAGCTTAGTTACGGTTGATTTCGATTTCTTTTGGGAGGAAGGTTTTGGAGGTGAACCCTTCCTCTTCTTTAGGATTTCTACTTCGTCTTTTCGCCTCGGTTTGACTTCTTCTAAGTCTTTTCCATTACCTCCTTGCTCTGGTGTAATGGATGTAGTTCTTACAGATCTGCTATCTACATCCTGGATTTCCTCATCCTTCTTTGTATTTTTAGTTTTCTTTGTCTTACTGGGCCCAGGTGTATCCTGCACAGCTTTTGGGCTGTTGATGTTGAACATTTCTACAGGGTCTTCTGAAATAAGGAGGTCCACTGACCATTCCCTGGTGATCTCTTCCAGGTCATCTTCTGTCAGCTTATAATAAGACTGAAGCTATTCCTTGTGCTCATCATCGCGTGCTATAATGTATATGAAATGGCGGTCTATGCTGAACTTCATCAGAGGTCGAAACCTGTGTAAAGTATTCAGGGTCATGCGAGGCTCGGATTGGATAGCGAGCTTCAACTGGGTGTAGTAGGTATGGAAGACAACATTGGATTTCCACTACTTGTTCATATTGTTCGAGTACCATATTGTACTGAAATTCGTGGCCAGTGGTTCAAAGGGGTCGATGTCCGGGAAGGTTGCACCTTCTGGTAGCTCCCATGTAACGAAAGCTATAAGTATCAAGAGCCATCTAAAATGGAATTCATGCCCCTGATACTAGGATTATCTGTAGTCAATCTCTAGTTGATTCACCAGGTACTTCACCCAGTTCATCTATAGTCCCTCTAAGAACTTCCCTGCGAGGTCTACTACAAAGCCATATACTTGCGTTGGTCGATTCTTGCGTACCGAATTTCCTGCGATCAGTTGACATGCGAGGCGCACTGTGCCACTTTCAATAGAAGCTACCTTGTAGCCTCACATCCCTTTCTCAACATCACTATAGGATTCTTTGATCTTCTATGCAAGAGCGCGATTCATGGTCTTTCCAAGATAGTAATCATGGGGATCAGGGCCCTGGATGCTAAGCCCACTGATCTGATTGATCAACACTGGATCAAATATTATTCGATGGTTTAACCATAGGTATCCTCCATGGTAGCTCACCAACAACAGATTCACCCAAGCATTCACCTCCTGGTGTCTGCCGAAGTGCGGTATCTTCATAACGTTCAGCAGGATGGACTGCACGAGGTTCACAGTTCACTACTGAGGGATGATCTCCGAGTTATTTCCCTTCGTCTTTGTCAGATATTTATAAGGAGCGATCATGCAATAAGCCTTCCGATCACCCAGGTTGTAGTCACTAAACTTCAGGGCCACTATCTTGTCCAGGTCTATGCGGACTACGTGTACCCCTTTTGGTAGGTACGCAGTGACGAGAGTGTACTCAAAGTCCATAGGCACACTGTCTCTGTTGATCGCACCACTCATAGGTGGTATGTAAGAAGGTAGGATGGATGGAATCAACTTCGCGTTGGCCATATTGTATTTATGTTTGGTTCTTATTTTTGATTTGGTTTGGGATGTTCCTGCTTGAGCAGTCGACGGGGAGGCTTGCACTCCTCTCATCAATGATGCCTGTAAACATGTAGATAGTCCTCTATCCGACATGACTCTTTCGGTTCTGAGTCTAGCGAGTACCTCTCTTACAGATTCTCCAGTTGCACTAAATTCGTCGGACATATACGCTCAGGATCAATATCTCGAGTTCTCAAAGTAAGGTAGGTACTGTAAAGAGTAAGAGTAGAGTAATCACTGGTCACAATTCATGTAGTCTGCGGGCTCAAATTCTCAATCAACAAAAGTGTTTTCCATGCATGGCATGATGGAATAAGTAAGAAATTATGTAACGACTCATTTGTAATGGATATGGGGCTTCATTAACTCTTGTTCTGCCTGTTATGGCACAATCTAACGTCCTGGTGATGAGCCATCAATGATTTTTGATCTATTTGGAGCAGTAGTCAAATGGATATATCGACTTCCAACAGCTATATTGCTTCGCCACGATGAAGTTCCCTATGTCGTTGTTCTGATATCCCGACGAAGCTCCAATTTTGCAATTTTTCCTTCTGTGAGGCTCCCTCTGGAACCTGTTAATATTATGGTAGCTGCGGGAGGTATTTACCTCCACGTGTGAACCTGACGAGAATAGAAGACTCCAGAAAGCAAGAAAAAAACCCTAATGAGTTGGCTAATAACCCTAGAAGTCTTGTCCGCTCAAGAAGATAATTTATATTAGGTTATTAGCCTCCAAGAGAAGAAGTCGACCAGAAATAGTAATAAAATACTGAACAAACACATATCCAGAAGGAGAAGTCGGCCCCAACAAATCTGGCAGAACCAGTATAAATACAGGGTGCCGGTTCTCATTTTGACACATCTCAGAATTGCAGTTCCCAGTTGGTGCGCATTGCAGTTCCCAGTTTAGTTGTGGAGGAGGGTTGCAGGTGCAGCTGCAACAACAACTAGTTTTCAGTATTGGCTTGGACTATCTCTTGGCTAGGGTTTGGACTATCTGATCAACTATTGTTGGTGCACTATCCTCGGAGGAAGATGTTCTACACCTTGTTTGGATATATAGCCTAGGGTTTGCTTCCGAAATAATTCTCAGTCAAGGTTAAGGTGCTCAGAGGGTGGCTTAGGCCTATGGTTGGGTGACGAGGGTATTGTCAGTGGTAAAACGAGCACACAATATTCTATATTCTAACAGGTTATGGGCCCACATCTCCTTCATTTAGTCTAAATGCTGGAAGGAAACATAGCCGCTAGGATATTGGGCTCGTTGAGGAACTTCCACTAGGGTTACTAGCAGAATCAACTTCCAAGACACTACCGCTAGGGTTACTAGCAGGAGCAGTTGTAGAAACCCTAAACCTCTTGTTGAAGCACCTTAAGTGAAAATATTGACCTAATCTCTAGACATATTAGTGTGCCCTAGCCTAGCGCATCTCCTGATACTGTCAGCAAGCCAAGACGTGAAGTTTGAATTTCTGGTCAAATCTAGGGTTTGACCAAGTCAAGCAGCCATGACTAACTCTATGAAGTCTGAGAACAAGTTAGATGGAGCCTCTAACTTCAGAGCATGGAAGACAAGGATTGACCTCATCCTTGCCAAGAATAAAATACTAGATATCGTGAAAGGAAGGATCGTGAAGCCAGAGTTTGAAGAAGGAGAAGAGAAGGAACCGTAGAACGTTGTAGCTATGGAGAAGTTCAAAGATGTTGACATCAATGCCATGAGTATCATAGTGGATTCCATAAAATACCACTTGATACCCTACATCTCCCATATTGACTCATCAAATAAGATGTATGATACCCTAACAAATCTCTTCTCAGTCAGAAACATTGGACAAGTTATGAGTCTGAAGAATGATCTTCGTGACATGAAGATGAACGATGATGACAACGTAACATCATACTTTGTAATAATCTCCCAGTTAAGAGATCAACTACAAGCTATTGAAGAGATCAATTCAGATAAGGAATTGGTGAACATAGTACTCAATGGTATTTCCAAGACATGGGATGCATTTTCCGCAAGCATGAACACAAGGAAGGAGCACCCGACATTTGAAGAACTTTGGACTTGCTATGCTCAAGAAGAATCAAGGATCAATGCAAAAGAGAAACCCCAAAAGAAGTACGATGGTCAAGCCTTCACAGCAAGATTCAAGAACTTCAGGAACAAAAGGAAGTTTGGTTCAAGGAGGAAGTCAAATCAAGAGAAAGACATGTCAAAAGTACGGTCACTACAAGAATCAGTGTCCCGAGATAAAGAAAAGGAAGGAGAAACACGAAGCATCGATTGCCGAAGAAAATGAACCTACAAAGAAGACTAACCATAATGGAAGAGACTTCTTCTTCTAAAAAGGTAACAATACTCTTCTTATTTCTTGTATATATCTTGTTTGCATCGTCTCTATACATATCTTGTATATCTATCTCTTGGAATATAATGTGTTCCAAGAAGAACTATACCTATGGAAGAAAAACAAGATAAGAATGGATATCATTAGATAATACACATGAAAGGATGAAATACAAATCATGTGGAAGCTATTGCAAGATAAGCCGAATCAATCATGAAGAGACTTAGAAGAAGCAAAGACAGAAAGAAGTCAACAATTGAGAGGAAATTGGAAAAAGACTTATGATGTTTTGTAGAAAACAACAAGATGGAAGCGTGAACTCCATTAGACAAGAGAGCCAATTATATATTGCAAAAGACAATAAGGATGCAGATGGAAGCATAGACTCTATTAGATGGAGGGAGCCGATTATATGCACTCTTACATGAAGCAAGGATTAGAAGGGAGCTAATCCTATGACCCATTGAAGATGATGAAGTATATATATCCATGGTAGCAGCCACAAAAGGTAGTACGCATTCAATTCAACTGCAAAAGAAGACTTCTTCAAAGAGAAGCCTTAAAGTATTCTTAGTTGTCCATCCAGATCCGTGATCCTATGATGAAAGGAAGAAGTGGAATCTCTAAGGCATAGAATCTATAAGAAACTCCATGAACCCAAGAACTAAAGAAAAACATGAAGAAGAACATGAGGATTCCAAGAAAGAAAGAGGAACTAGAACAACCAGTCATTTTATCAAGAATAACAATATTACCAGCTTGATATGAACTCACTAAAAGCAATCAAGCAGAAGAACTGAAAGTCATGATGAAGAACAGTGTATGGAAGACTTATGAATGAAAGCATTTCGAGATCTAGAACTAGAGGTTCTCCCAGATGGAGGGAGAAGACTATGATGATTACTTGTTCCAGTAAACCAGACCTATCTCTACATAAGTCATTATATCATCCGCAACATCCATGAGTTGGAGTTCTACATCAAATGAATACAAATAATGTTCTCCAGAGAAATTGAATAAAGAGCATATGAAGAGAAATATCAAGACTTTGAGGCATACCAGAAAGAGACTCCTGTATGCAGATAGAAGAAGATAACTTGGTGGATAACCTTCAGTGCACAATAGAAGCGTGGTGAAGATTTCCTATAAAGATGACTACTCAGTAGATCAGATCTCATGATAACAGAAGAAGTGACACATAGATATGTTCCAGTTTTCCAGCTATGATATACTCTATTGTTCAGATCTACATGAAGCCTTCATAGTTTTCCTAACTAAAGTACATTTGAAATCAAGCATTACATTATCCATGATAAATTCCAGAAAGGAGAAATGATTCTCCAATACATATCTCCACAGATGAAAAGATAAGCAAACATTTTGATAAAGATTCTATCCAAGATAAAAGAGTCTGTGTACTCAAAATAAAGCTCATGGAAACAACTTCCTTCTTATTGAAAAAGGAAGAAATGACTCTCCAAGTTAGGAGGGAGCACTGAAAACATTATTGAAGACATTCATTCTTTAAAATTGAAAAATAGCCCATTTTGGACAAATGATTTCCTGTTCGGAAAGTGGATTAATACTTCTGACGAACAATCACTTTCCATTGTGGTTAACATGGGAAGTAGTTTGATTGCTGATGTATCATAGACAACGACTTCCCATTGTGGTTAACATGGGGAGTGGTCTAGGGAAGTCTCTCTTCTTTGAGGGTTACTCAAGAAGACTAGCCCGCCTCGCCGGACATCGATTTCTCATTGTGGTTAACATGAGGAATGGTCCGTTTTGGAGGTTGATGCATGACAGTCTTTTCCTCTTGTGGTTAACAGAGGAAATCTTCCAAACAATCATTCCTCAGGGTTTATACATTCTCTCTAGGGTGCACTTTGATTAGTGTAGGAGGAATGGCCCAGGGTGAGGAATGGTCTAGGCTCAACAATCAGGGACATACATTCCTTAGGGTTTATGCATTCTCTCCAGGGTGAACTTTGATTATTGTAGGAGGAATGGCTCAGGGTGGGGAATGGTCCAGACTCATCATTCCTTAGGGTTATGCATTTTCTCCAGGGTGCACTTTGATTAGTGTAGGAAGAATGGCCCAAGGTGGGGAATTGTCCATGTTTAGAAGACATGACAATTATTCTTCCTTGTTTGAGAAGAATAGTCCAGATATCTCATTGTTATACTCTAAGGGAAGATATTCTTTCATATCTCACGGACGTGAGTGAAATATTGGCCCAGATAATTCAAATTATATCATAACATTGTTTCTGTGTATGTTTCTATCAGATGTTTGTTATGAAGACAATAGATATAGACTACTGTGGTGGATATGTTCCACTATTCCTGAGGCAGATATTATTTTAGAGCTCATAGATGTGAGTGAAAGATTGGCCCAGATGATTTAGTTTATATCATAACATTGTTTCTATGCAGGTTGCTATTAGATGTTTGTTATGAAGACTATATGACAGTAGATGAAGACTACTATGGTGGATATGTTCCACTGTTCACAACTACACATTGTTGATCAAGTACTTGTGTGTTACTTGGTGTGGTAGTGTACCACTGGATTGTAGTTATGTACTACTATGGATAGAAACAGTTGTGTTCTATTTTTATTCTAATTGCCTTGAAGACTATCAATAGTTTATTGGAACTAATCACCATCCAAACGAATGATGAACAAAGATTTTCCAGATAGAAATTGGTTCAGAGAATTTACTCCTCTAGATTATAAGAGTGGATCTTGTATCACTCTATGGTGTGATTGACTTATCCAGCATCATGTCTAATTACTTAGATGAAGTATGGTTTCGAGAGATGATGCAACTGATGGTGATGGTGATGCTCATGATCTAGTCATGAGATAGTCTAGACGACTATATTGATGCTACCGGGTAAATGTTATGTTTTTGTGCTCATGACCATTACCTGTAATACCTCCCTAGCTAGGAGGGAGTGTTAATATTATGGTAGCTGCGGGAGGTATTCACCTCTACATGTGAACCTGATGAGAATAGAAGACTCTGAAAAGCAAGAGAAAAACCCTAATGAGTTGGCTAATAACCCTAGAAGTCTTGTCGGCTCAAGAAGATAATTTATATTAGGTTATTAGCCTCCAAGAGAAGAAGTTAGCCAGAAATAATAATAAAATATTGAACAGACACATATCCAGAAGGAGAAGTTGGCCCTAACAAATCTGGCAGAACCAATATAAATACAGGGCGCTAGTTCTCATTTTGACACATCTCATAATTGCAGTTCCTAGTTGGTGCGCACTGCAGTTCCCAGTTTGGTGCGCACATGTGGAGGAGGGTTGCAGGTGCAGCTACAACAACAACTAGTTTTCAGTATTGGATTGGACTATCTCTTGGCTAGGGTTTGGACTATATGATCAACTATTGTTGGTGCGCTATCCTCAGAGGAAAATGTGCTACACCTTGTTGGGATATCTAGCCTAGGGTTTTCTTTCGAAGTAATTTTCAGTCAAGGTTAAGGTGCTCGGAGGGTGGCTTAGGCCTATGGTTGGGTGACGAGGGTATCGTCAATGGTAAAACGAGCACACAATCTTCTATATTCTAATAGAAACTTTTGTAGTCTTTCGATCTGGTATTTCTTCTTACTTATCTTTCTAGCCTTCTTCCTGGTGAGCTTCATCTCGGTGATCCCTTTTCCATTCTGATTCTTATCCTCATCAGATATAGTCACTTCCCGTTGTCAATATTCATTCTTCGGTTTCAAGGGTAATACTTATTCATCATCTGGAACATGCATCTCAATCCCCTGTGGTTCTTCTATTGTTCTTACAACTTCGACATCCGAGTTCCTGGTGTCAGATAACTCTGATTTGTTATCCTGTTCTTTCATCAAGTAGGCGATCTTTCTAGTCATGAAATCCATTAGGTCTTGCTTCTTCTTTTCTAGGGTTTCCTTTTCTTCTTTTCTTTGGATCCAGTCTTTCTCAATCCAGGTCTTTCCTAACAACACCGAAAATGGGGCGCTGTTCTCAATAAACTCGATAACTTCAAATTCTTCCTCTATCGAAGTTCCATTGATGCTCAAAGATATCTGGGTAATCCTTCCACATAGGGTTACCAATTTTCCTTTAAACAAACTTATTCCTCCCAATGAAGGAATCATAACAGGCCTTCCTAGGGTTTCCCAAGTTCTTTCTGTCATAATATTCACCTGTGTTTCCTCATCCAGAACATAGTCTATGTTGAAGTCTCCTATTATTACTTCGATTTGCTCTTTGTTTTTGAAGATTTTTGATAAACTGACATCTTTATGCCCATTCAGAGTTTCTTTCATCTGTATTAATATTTGTTCTGAATATTTCTTGGGTTCTGCTATTTATGGATCTGCCTTAGGGTTTTATTCATGCAGATTCATTCTTTCAAGCTTAGCGATCATTCTAGGGCAATCCAATACTTCATAGTCCAAATCTTTGTAATAGAGACAACTAGGTTTTCCACCAGGGAATTCCTTAGCTAGATGTCTTAGTCGTCTGCAAATGTAACATAGGGTTAATCCTCTCTTCTTTTTAAATGATTCCCAACCTTTTCTGTATTGCGCACTAGGATCATGATAGCTAGCTTGCAAAAAATTATTTCTAGGATCCTGCATCCATTTGTTAGTCCAAACATTCTTTCTATGCATAGGTATAACATATCTATCACTGTACTTATCAGATCTATTCATATCAAGCTTTCTTTCATCTATTAATTCCCTAGTTTTCAAGCTAGGACAAAATCTATCAAACATACCTAGATTCATGCTTTAGTGACACATTTTTTTCACTTATCTTACTTCTACAGAGCACAAATCTTTCAGATCTAAAAACTTTTAACTATTCTTACCTTTATTAGAACATCGAACTTACAGATCTTACCTCTTTTCTTTAGAGACTTCCACTTTTACCTTTCTTAGAGCACAAAACGTTTAGATCTCACTTCTTTTTATTCAGATCTGTCCTTCCTTATTTAACACAGATATTTTCAGATCAATTGGATTACTGCACACTAGGGTACAGGTCCTCACACAGATATTTTTCAGCTCCAGGACAAATCTTTGCACAAAGCTTCCTTTTCCTTAGTTCCCAGCAATCATAGTTTGATGTCCCTACAACAGAACCATTTGTTGGCACAGGGGCAGACCCAGGGTTCAACTCTACAACAACGCACCAAAAAAACCCTAACTACCATCCCTTTCAGCAACACCTGTGAAGCATATGAAGTCTCACCCAAGGTAGAGGAAGGGGTGGTTGCAAGACTCAAGTGTCTGCAACCTAAGGTGAGACACATATCTGTGATCATATCGCTTAGCAAGCACTTAGCATAGATCCTTCATCAATAGTCCACTTAGATCTACTTCACCGCTATAACAGAGAATCACAAAATTCACTTAGGTCTATATTATTTTAGCACTTAGCAACAACAAGACGGATTAGATCAGGTAGAAAGTGCTTAGCATATTCATACACATCAGATTTGGCATTCATATACATCTCTAGCACTAAGCATAAGAAAGTCTATCTAATCACATCTAAGCACTTAGCAATACAAAACATCTAAGAAGAAACACAAAGCACAACACACAGTATTTATATGGCTCACCCCCACCCTGGGGCTACGTCCACCAACTCTTCTTCTTTATTAGCTTTAGTCAATCAGGTTACAACACAAAGTTATCAAAATCCTATTCCGCATAGGACAGGAGATCTGTGCACATCTCACCAGATCCTCCTTCCTTGAGTAGATCTAGCATAGTGCCTCCTTACAATCTGTGCACTCAGCACCTGCAATACTTGCACTCAGCTTTGCAAGTCAATCACATAGATCAATTCTAGCACTAAGCCCTTGCTTAATCTTCTCCACTACTTACATCGCCTAGATATCTATTTATACATTACAAAAGTGGGCCTAAGTGTGGGTAAACCCACGGGCCAACATCCCTTTCCCATTACATTGTCCCAAAACCCAAAAAGGATCCAAAAAGTGGGACGAGATCCCGTGATCTTTACTTTGCTTGGCGCTCCATCTTCGACAGGTTGTCGAAGTCCCAAAAACGGTCAAATATGACCAAGTATTCCTCAAAACTTGGTCAAGGGCCAACAATATTTGATGATTTTATAGCCTGAATACACTTCAATATATTTAGAAAAGAATGCTTGAGGATGTCAAAGACAACCAAAAAGATGATATCCAAAGTTGGCCACTGGTATTTCGAAGAAACAAGTACTTACATCAGAGTGTTTGGGGCTACTAGTGCACAACACCTACTCCCCGTTAATGTCCTAGATCATCTGATATTGGGATAGATTTGTTACCAGACCATCCTACAAGGCTACAATGCTTCTCTGGTAAAGGATAAGAAGAGGGCCTTCATACCTTATGGTTTTCATATTGGGTTTTATACGGTTAAAGACATTGTGCAGGAAAAACAAGAAGGATTGAGTCAGCTTGAGTATCAGTTCCCCATAGGAAGTTTTCACAAGCATGATCCAAAAGGCTTGGTACTCTAGCAAATGACACATGTATCCTCATGTCGGTCATATTCTCATGACAATTTTGAAGATGAGATCTTTACTGAGGGCGCCCAAGATTGGGAGGAAGTACTCCATAGAAGGGATAACCCTAGTATGACCAAGTTCAAAGAAATGACCATGGATGAACAAGTTGAGATGATAGAGCACAAAACTCAAGAAGCCATCATGATAAGAGAAGAAAACAGAGCAGTGGAAGTGACAAAAGAATGTAAAAGGGGGACATTGTTACTAGAAGAAGTCAAGAGAGCTATGAAAATATTGAGGGAATATCCCCCACTTAACATTTTGGTGAGTCCCTCGAGAATTACCTCGGCCGATACAAATGACCAGGAGGCTGAACTTAATGGCTCAAAATCAGTTCCACTAGAAAAGACTTCCGCCCAAGAAAACACTAGCCCCATATCAGCCTAGGCAGGATCACCGATGAAAACTACAATTCAACAAAGGGAAGCAAAGGCATCAAGAGGGAGGAGTATACCTACCATCCTCATATATTTAATCAACATATATGATGACGAGGAAGGCTGAGAAACTCCACACATAACCCTAGTTCTAATCACATAGGAGGAAGAACCAGGGGAGACTTCTGCTCCAACGTACGATTATTTGGTCCTAAATCCCCAAGAAAGAGACCTGAAAGTTAGGACCACTCTTGACACTATATTTCTCGAGCAACTGGAAACAAAACCTCATGATGATAGCTCTAAGAATGACATGGTTGTAGGAGGACAAGAAGAAGGAATGGGGCAGCTAGAAATAATCATCTCAACGAATGAACTCTTAGCCAATACTAATCCTCTACTCACTTCTCCACCTAATACAAAGACTCCGTCAACCGATGAGGACTAGTAGAAGGTCAAGTCACTAGGATGCACAATAATCTCCTCTGCTAGGGAGTTGAGTGGACCAAGCCTTGGAACATAACAAGTTCCAACACCATTATTACCACAAAAACCAATGACTGAGGAAGAGGGAGATCAAGTTCCCACCCTTGGAAGAGATATAGAACCTAACATGGAACAACTCTATATGATGGGAAGCCTAGGAAATACTCTGTCTTGGGGGGATCAACATATTCCTGAACCAGTAGATGAATTCACCGATATACAAGATATTGATTATGATAGGAAAAGGAAGGTCGTGATGAGAAGAAAAATCAGGAAAAGGAATCTCACGCTCGATAGCACCCTTTTCATAACCACATAAGAGATGTTATTCGACACAGAAAATACTAGGATGATTGACCTAATCAGAGTAGGGATGACCATAACCAATTCCACATTAGATAGGGAAAAATTGATGAAAGGGAGGTAGTTTCCATGAGGAAATAGGTGTACCACCTACGTCATCAAGCTGAATATTACCAAAATTCAACCCAGGCGGTGGTTCTCTTGAAAAGTGAGTTCCGAGAGATGTATGCACAATTAAAAAAGGAGAGGGACCTCTTCATCGCCCGAATATATGATTTTCAATAAGATACCCTTATGGGGATAACAACCTACAAATATATGCAACGATCGTATGATAAGGCACATTAAGCCTTGGAATGGATTGACTACATCAACGAAGTACAAAAGGGCTGAGATATAGAAGAACATGGCATCCGAGTGCTGATGGACAACAACATAGCCCGAATATGGAAGGCAACTGACCATTGGGTTTACATGGTCTAGGAACCTCGATGAAAAATGCAGGAAATATGGGAAGAGTGTGAGGAAATTTGGGAAAAAATCAACTAGGAAATGAGAGATATTGACTTTCCAGAGTTTGGCCCGTCGGAAGATTTGACCGATTTACGTGACATAGTTAAGAGACATGCATAGCAAGATCGGGTATGTGAAACAAATATTTTGCAGGTTTCAAGCATGATCTCGAGCCAATTGAAGAAGTTCACGGAGCCTCCGATTAAATATCTCGCAGTGTTACAACGCGTGAGTGTCAAACTAATCAAGTACAAAGAATGAACAATTGAGATAAAGGAGGTCCTCTCCGCTCTCATGGATCAACACAGGTTCCCTTATGAAAATACATGTAGATATCTCTTCTGCAGATGGTCAGAATACAAGAGGAACAATCCACTTCAGTAAAATGACGAGATGATCTAAATAAAACAAAAGAGAACAGATAGATAAAGTCCACCACATGCCGTTTCTTTACTTAACACAATTTTAGTAGCTATTTTTAGTTTGTTTATTTTTATAAATAAGAGAATCGACATTGTGTTAAAGGTCAATGGTTTTGAAGAGAAATACTTTTTCTGGAATATTGTAAGAGAATTATTTATGTGCAAGTTATTTTAATTTAAAAGTTCTGTTTAGAACCACAGACACTTCTTTCATCTGAGGCGTGAATCTGACTATACCAAGGGGGGTTATCTTTGTCTTCGAATGCAATATTTGCTACTTTATTGAGTAAGAGTTGTTGTATATGTTATTTAAGTTATCTTATAATTCCACATTATTTATTATATTCTAATTGATGAATATAAATCATTTGTGTTAATATGTGATTGATAATAGAGTATTGAAAATTACTTTTCTTGCACTCATTTTCTATTACGTATGTATTTTATTTCTGTAACCGTTATCCCAGACGATGTTGAATGAATACAAGTCAAATGGTATTATTTATAGCTTCAAGTAGTTTCAATCTTCATTGTTTGCATGTTGAGGTATAAAGGTTATCCTAAAACCCAACTTTCTCCAATATATCACAACTTCCCTTTGTCATTTAGTTTAAGCTCCACCTTTCTTTCCCACAAATATTAGAAAAGAACAAAAAAGAGAACTGCATAGCCTGAGGAAAGGTTTCAAATAAAGACATACCTATCGATCACAATTAAATCCCATTGATAAATCCAACCATATCACAAATCTGGAGAACATACCGCTTAGTAAATACTTAAGAGTCTAATTGGGCCTCTTAAGCAGGTTTGGTTCCTGCTATTGAGTCAAAGGGATTTTAGACCCCTCAACACAACATAACACAACTTTCTGTTGGACATAATTGTCATTGATGTCAACAGGATAAGTAAATAACCAGAAGTCCAAATCTCAGGAAGAAGAACAAACTGTTGATCACGAAAGGATCAACAATCCAATGATGTTCAGAAAGGATAGCACATGAAGAAATATCTAAAGGAAGAACAGAGTGTAGAAGATGTCATTGGGATCAGTGGAAGGATTGCATAGTTAAACAAATACACAGAAATGGTGAGAAGACTCAACAACCGTACAATCACTGTGAAAAGAACAACTTCCATTAGATTAGAAGTTGACTGTGGGATTAAGGATCATAGGAGGATCGTGACCATCGAAAAGGTGAGAGTTTTACTATCCATATACCCATCGACCATGGGATCAAACCCAAGTTCTTATTGAGCAGTTGAATCATTTTCAAGTAGAAGGAACGTTGGCTGATTGGTCAAACAACCATATTAAGTCGTGACCGTCGAATGCGCAAGCGCATGAATCAACAACCGTTAGACCCATGTAAGGTGCACCCAACTTAATACGTCAACGAGAAGTGAGAGTGGTTTTAGGGGGACCCGTGTGAAACCACCCCATTCCGGACCCCCCCCTTTCATTAAAGTCAGAATGGCAAGGGGGGTCTGAAATCCAACCTTAACCGTTGATATAAGCTCCTTGATCTCCACCGTCCAAGACTTGCGTGTCCAATTTCAGACCCCCCCCTTCATTAAAGGAAGTATGGCAAGGGGGGTGCAAAATCGAATCTCAATCGCAGAATTAGACACAAAAATCTTAACCGTCTGAATCTGCAAGGAGGATATGCCTAGGAGTAAGGTATCAGTCCAAAACAAAGAAATGATCTGAGCTATTGATCCAGAGGACACATGGAAAGTGCATGGCATCTCATTGACTTGCAAGTTGAAGAAGTCAAATTCAAGAACGTAGGAACTCACAATATGCTAGGTCGCGATAGAATCTAGGCCATCAGATCACAGAGGAACGAGGAAGATCCCTAAGCATCGATCAAATATACATCAAGAGATCTACGTCGATAGACCCCGACAACATGCCACGTCAGGATGCGTGCATCCATGTCAGCAAGATCCACATAAGGACACGTGGCATACTCAGACACTGACAACTATCAAGTTAATATGGCATTTCAGGCACATGCAAACCATGGATTTGAATGACATGTGGAAGGTACTCGACACGTGTCAAGTCTTCTTGTGACGTTAGCAAGTATACGTCACATCAATAGTTTTTTCATCATAAGCAAAATACTCTAAAAATCACAAAGTCCTGAACGCCGAAACTCCGAAAGGGACACGTGTCAAGCGTTCTATGTTTTCGACAGTTTTGGAGAGTTGGAGGTTATGAAGACTCGAAGGAATAAACACCGAAATCCCGTCAGTCATCCATATCGTCAGGATATTGAATCACGACCGTTGTTTTGGTAAAGTGCTCAAGCACTTGTTCAAGCTTAACATCCGGTCATCGCTGTTGGTTATATGCTATAAGCATATTAAAAATTATAACATGTCGCTATAATTGGTAAAACCCGTGGTTATGTAACGCATGGTCATATGTGATGGTTTGAAGGAAGTGCCTTCACAGAATTTGGTCTCTATAAATATAATAGATATTAGGCATCGAGTATAAATGATTAAATTGATCCATGACTGTGATCAATTTATGACAAAAATAAACCGATACAAAGTCATGATTAAAAGAGAATAAATCATGAAAATATGAATAAAGAATAAAAAGAAAGATGATATTAATTAAAGTTTAGATTATCATTTTAAATGAAAAGGTACAGTGGTTCAAATAAAGGGACATGTTGTTTTAAATTTCACACCAGTTTGAAGATTATATAAATAAGAAAAAGTGGTGAGAAGAAAGTGTCTCTGCATTTCCAGTCAGAAGATCAATAGCTGAAGCAGAGTCCAGGAAGAAATACAAATACCTATGTATTAAGGGTGTTTGGGTGGTGCAAGGGCAGGTTGGTGCCTGCAGAGGGAGTTGGTGCTTCCTCGTCAGTTGTAGATGACTAAACAAGGGGGTCGTAGCCTCCTACCAGTTGGTGCTGGTAAAACAGGGTGTGGGTGCATCCTAATCAGTTGGTGCTGATCAAAGAGGAAGTACATCTTCCTTCTATGTAACATGTAAAACAAATTTTGCAGTTAATAGAAAATAATTTGTGGTTTTCCCATTTGGGTTCCACGATAAAATACTGTGTCAAAATAATGTTTTCATTAATAAATGAAAAATTGATATAATTGTTGTGTCACTGATTCAACCCCCCCCTCTCAACGACAGGATCTGATTCTACAATTGGTATCAGAGTCGGTTCCTTCAGCACAGTCTAACAAAATTGAAGGTAGATCTTGAAGATGGGTCAACAAGAAGGGATGTCTAACAACAAAGAACCATTGTTCAATGGAGAAGGCTATGCTCTATGGAAAATAAGAATGAAAAACTTCCTGTTAGCACTCAGTTTTGATATCTGGCAATCTGTTGTAGACGGTTATATTGCAGAGAAGTTAATGGAATTCTAGCTGGGTTGACTGATTCTATATGTGTGAAAGTTATGCATTGCAAATCGGCCAAAGAAATCTGGGACAAATTGGAAGATGTATATGAAGGAGATGACAAAGTCAAAGAAGCTAAACTACATACCTAAAAAACTCAATTTGAAAATCTAAAAATGAAAGAAGAAGAAAATATCGCTGAGTACTTTCAAAGGGTAGATGAAGTGGTCAACTCAATTAGAGCAGCAGGAGAAGAAGTTATAGATAAACCTATTGTGAAAAAAATACTAAGGTCATTACCTATGAGATATAATGCAAAGATTTCTTCAATAGAAGATAGATCCGATCTAAAAACACTCACAGTTGATCAACTCCATGGAATCTTTACAACATATGAAATGAGAACAGGGCATGATAAATCAACAAAATATGAAACAACCTTCAAATCATCTAGGAAAAATACAAATCAAAAGTAAAATCCTCAATCTAATCATCATGAAGAATCTGATTTGGAAGAAGCCAATTTCATTAGAAAACTTCAGAAAGGTTCAGGGAAGTACAAAGGCAAGCTTCCGTTCAAATGCTTTAACTATGGAAAAATTGGTCATTTTGCATCCAAGTGTCCTTACCCCAAGGAGGACCCTGAAGATCAAGAAAACAAAAATATTCAATATAATAAAAAGGAAAAACCCAACTTTAAGAAAAAGTTTTACAGAGGGAAAAATATTTTTTATTCAAAAGAGGAAAACAATAGTTCATTTGAGTCCAGTGATAACAATGAATCTGACGATGATGAAGTCCTTTTCTTAGGTATTTAAGAGTCTAATGAAACGAAAAAAATCAAATATAAAGACGAGATAGAATATGAAGCAGAAGTCAATATGGAGGAAGAACTTCTCAGTGCTCTGAATGAATTAAGAAAATACAAAACCAGATATAGACACATGAAAGGTTTTGTAGTTGAACAAAAAGAAAAATATGAACAAAAGGAAAAAGAAATGGAGAAACTCATGAGCAACCTGAGAAAACAAATCTTAGAAGCAAATAAGATTGAAGAAAATCTGGAAAAGTCTCTTAAGGAAAAACAAATAACTTGTGAAAGAATGGAGGCAAAAATAGTTCATCTGAAAAAGGAACTTGATGCAAAAATCATTCAAACAAAATTTGAAAATAGCTCTAAAATATTAGATAATATTATTACAGCTCAAAGGGATCTTGAAAATAAAAATGGAATAGGTTATTCTCAAAAGGAAATCCATGTTAACTCAAAATCTTATGCATATGCTCTTCGAAGTACATTCAAGAAGAAGAATGAAGAGAAGACAAGTAATGACAAGAGCTCCAAAACATTACCTCTACTCATCAGGAAAGAAGGCAAGACAATACCAAAGAATCTTTATCAAAACAACTATCCTCACATTTTTCTTTGTTACTTCTATGCTTGCTCAAATTTTGGACACAAAGCTATAAACTGTAGAGCATATAAAAAGAAGAATCTAAAGGTTAAGAACTACATCCATAAAGATAAACAAGTAGAAAAACCAGTTAGAGGTAGAAACTATAACCCCTTTACACCCTTATAATAAGGGGACTTACAATGCTTCAGATGCCACAACCATGGGCATAAAGCCATTAATTGCAGACTAATGGAAGCCTCAGAACAATCCAAGTTAATTAGAGAGCAGAAGAAACTTTGGCGAGTAAAAACATCAAAGAGGGATTGCCTTATTGCCCTGAAAACTCAAGATGAAAAGGATATATGGTATGTTGACAGTGGATGCTCGAAACATATGATAGGTAACAAGAACAATTTTTTAGAATTAAAGAAACAAATAGGTAAAGTTACATTTGGTGATAATGCTTCAAGTAACATACTTGGGAAAGGCACTGTGAGCCTGGGAAAAGACAAAGCTAGAAATGTACTGCTTTTCGATAAATTGAAGCCTAGTTTATTAAGTGTCAGTCAAACCTGTGATCATGGGCACTTCCGTATCTTTGACTCTCAAAAGTGTGAGATTATGAGAGAAGACACACGGAAATTAGTTGGCACTGCTCCTAGAACTCCTGAAAATGTATACATACTAAATGCTAAATTAAAATAAGAGTGTCATATAAATTCAGTAGATGAAAGTTGGCTATGGCATAGAAGGTTGGGGCATATTAACTTTGACAATCTTGTGAAATTCAACAACCTTGGTGCAGTAAGAAACTTGCCAAAAATCATAAAACCTTCAAATGCTACGTGTAGACACTGTCAACTAGGGAAACAAACTAGAATAAGGTTCAAGGAAAAAGAATACACAACCTCGAAACCATTAGAACTTGTTCACACTGACCTATGTGGACCTACTAGAACCAAGAGCTTGCAAGGAGAGTCTTATTTTATGTCATTCATTGATGACTTTACTAGAATGAGTTGGATATGTTTTCTCAAAGAGGCTGCAAGGACCATGCTAAATGAAGAAAAATTATCAAATGGATATTGGAGGGAAGCTGTAAGCACAACAATATACATATTGAACAGAGGTTAGCTTTGGATTAATAGTGATAAAACCCCTTATTAATTATGGTTTGGAAGAGCTCCATCAGTGAAATACTTCAAAGTCTTTGGAAGTAAATGCTACATCAAAAGACTAGATGAGAGTCTTGGAAAATTTGATGCCAGATCTGATGAAGTATTTTTCTTGGATATGCTTCAAACAAAAGGGCATATAGATGCTACAATCTTAGATTACATAAGATTGCTGAAAGTGCAGATGTCAGAGTAGATGATCTAAAAACAATAAGGATAAAAAATCAAGAGACCATATCTACAAATAAAAATGAAGATGATGATGAGACATTCGACACCCAACTAAAATAAGTAGAAGAGAGTGAAAAAGAAAGGGAAGAAGATGATATGTATACTAATGATAGTGAAGAAGATAATGAATATGGAGGGATAAGAGAAGAATTTCCAAGAAGAGATACAAGGACACCCTCAAGAATTATCATAAAAATCATCTCAAAGAACTGATTATTGGAGATATGAATGATGGAGTGCAAACAAGAAGACAACTGTTGTATCAAACAAAATTAGCATTGTTGTCACATATTGAGCCAAGCTCAACAAAAGAGGCATGTAAAGATGAGAACTGGGTTAAATCCATGAATGAAGAATTGGATCAAATTGAAAGAAACCAAACTTGGGAGCTAGTTCCTAGACCAAAAGATAAAATGTCATTGGAACTAAATGGGTATATAAAAATAAAATGAATGAAGATGGGCAAGTAATAAGAAACAAGGCCATATTAGTATGTAAGGGGTATGCTCAGGTTGAAGGAGTAGACTATGAAGAAACATTTGCACCTATGGCCAGATTGGAAGCAATTAGGATGTTCTTAGCTTTCTCCATCTATACAAAATTTAAAGTATACCAAATGGATGTCAAGTCAGCATTTCTCAATGGAAATTTAGAAGATGAAGTCTACATTGAGCAACCAGAAGGATTCCAATTAACCAACAAAGGGGACTATGTTTGAAAATTGAAGAAGGCACTCTATGGATTAAAACAAGCACCCAGAGCATGGTATGCAAGGTTAGATTCTTATTTACAAAAAACAAGGCCTCAAAAGGGGATCAACAAACAACAATATTTATTGCAAAATTGATGGTAATAACTTGATCATTGTGGAAGTGTATGTTGACGATATCATTTTTGGTAGTAATGAAATAAAAATGAGTGAAGACTTTGCTAAAAGGATGCAATAAGAATTTCAAATGTCCATGCTTGGAGAACTAAATTTCTTCCTTGGATTACAAATAATACAGTCCAAAAGAGGAGTTTTTATCCACCAGTCTAAATATGTTAAGGATATTCTTAAGAGATTCCAGTTAGAGGATTGCAAACCTGTTGGTACACCTATGACAGTTGGATGCAAACTAAGCAAGGATGATGAGTCCAAAACTGTAGATACAAAATATTACAGATCAATGATTGGTAGTTTTCTCTATGTAACAACTTCTAGACCTGATGTCAAGCAAGCTGTTGGGATGGTGGCTAGATTCCAAGTAGAACCAAAGGAGAGTCATGTTCAAGCTGTAAAAAGAATCTTCAGATATTTAAAGGGAACCATAGATCTGGGTTTGTGGTACTCCAACAAGGACTCATTCACATTAAAAGCATATTCAGATGTTGATTGTGCAGGAAGTATAAATGACATAAAAAGTACGAGTGGCAGAGAATTCTTTTTGGGAGAATCACTAGTTGCTTGGATAAGCAAGAAACAGTCTTCAATTTCTCTATCAAGCACTGAAGCTAAGTATATTGCAACAGCAGAATGTTGCACACAAGTGGAATGGATGAAACAAACTTTACAAGATATCAAAATAACATTTGAAGAACCCACCATTATCCACTGTGATAACACAAGCATGATAAGTCTTTCCAAGAACCCTGTTCAACACTCAAAATCAAAACACATCCCCATAAAATACCATTATCTAAGAGATCAAGCTGAAAATAAGAACATTAAATTGGAATATGTTCCAACACAAGAACATGTGGCAGATATTTTTACAAAACCCTTAAACATAGATGTATTTGAACATCTTAGGCAAAAACTGGGAGTAATTCTTCCTCCTACTTAAAATCTCTCAAAAATATAATGCATAAGTAGGCACCTATCTAGGGGGAGATAGAAATCAACGTTAGAAAAAGCTACTTAGTTATGACAGGCAAAGTGTGATTGCAGGAGCAAATACTAGGTGTCATATATATATATATATATATATATATATATAACATTTATACATACAGATCATAAGAAAATAAAAAACCCTTTGTCATTGATGCCAAAGGGGGAGAGTAACTTCAAAGGACAAAAGCATCACCATAGGGGGAGATTGTGTATGAAGTTTGGTTGTTTCCCTCAATGAAAAAGGGGGAGATTGTTGGACATAATTGTCATTGATGTCAATAGGAGAAGTAAATAACCAGAAGTCCAAAGCTCAGGAAGAAGAACAAACTATTGATCATGATAGGATCAACAATCCGACGATGTTCAGAAATGTTAGCGCATGAAGAAAGCTCTGAAGGAAGAACAGAGTGTAGAAGATGTCGTCAAGATTAGTGTAAGGATTGCACAGTTAATCAAATACACATAAATGGTGAGAAGACTCAACAAATGTCTGATCACTGTGAAAAGAACAGCTGTCGTTCGATCAGAATTTGATCGTGGGCTTAAGGGTCATGGGAGGATCGTGACCATCGAAAAGGTTAAGAGTTTGACTATCCATATACCCATCGACTGTGGGATCAAACCCAAGTTCTTGTTGAGCAGTCGAATCATTTTCAAGTAGAAGGAACATTGGATGATTGGTCAAATGACCATATTAAGTCATGACCGTCAGATGCGCAAGTGCATGAATTAACAACCGTTAGACCCAGGTAAGGTGCACCCACCTTAATACGTCGATGAGAAGTGAGAGTGGTTTTAGGGGGACCCACGTGAAACCACCCCATTCTGGACCCCC
>JZKD02S2297325.1:962261-984929 GCA_000966675.3 Picea glauca | reverse complement strand
TTAAAGGAAGTATGGAAAGTATGGAAAGGGGGGTCCGGAATCAAATCTCAGCCGCATAATTAGACACGAAAATCTTAACCGTCTGAATTTGCAAGGAGGATATTCCTAGGGGTCAACTATTAGTCCAAAACAAAGAAATGATCTGAGCCATTGATCCAGAGGACACATTGCAAGTGTATGGCATATTTCTTACTTGCGAGTTGGAGAAGTCAAATGAAAGAACATAGGAACTCACAATATGCTAGGTCACGATAGAATCTTGGCCATCAAATCATAGAGGATCAAGGAAGACCCCTAAGCATCGATCAAATATACATCGAGATATCTATGTCGACAGACCACGACAGCAGGCCACGTCAGGACACGTGCATCCACGTCAGCAAGATCCACGTAAGGACACGTGGAATACTCAGAAACTAACAACTATCAAGTTAATATGGCATTTTAGGCACATGCAAACCACAGATTTGAATGACATGTGGTAGGTACTTGACACGTGTCAAGTCTTCTTGTTATGTTAGAAAGTATACGTCACGTTAGGAGTTTTCATCTTGGGAGTTTTTTCATCATAATCAAAATACTCTAAAAATCACAAAGTCCCGAATGCCGAAACTTCGAAAGGGACACACATCAAGCGTTCTACGTTTTCGACAGTTTTGGAGAGTTGGAGGCTATGAAGACTCGAAGGAATAAACACCAAAATCCTGTCAGCCATCCATCTCGTCAGGAGATTGAATCATGACCGTTGTTTTGGTAAAGCGCTCAAGCACTTGTTCAAGCTTAGCATTCGGTCACCATCGTTGGTCATATGCTATAAGAATATTAAAAATTATAACATGTCGCTATAATTGGTAAAGCCCGTGGTGATGTAATGCACAGTCATATGTGATGGTTTGAAGGAAGCACCTTCACAGAATCTGGTCTCTATAAATATAACATAGATTAGGCATCGAGTATAAATGATTAAATTGATCCATGACTGTGTTCAATTTATGACAAAAATAAACAGATACAAAGTCATGACTAAAAGAGAATAAATCATGAAAATATGAATAAAGAATAAAAAGAAAGATGATATTAATTAAAGTTTAGATTGTCATTTTAAATGAAAAGGTACAATGGTTCAAATAAAGGGACATGTTGTTTTAATTTTCACACCAGTTTGAAGATTATATAAACAAGAAAAAGTGGTGAGAAGAAAGTGTCTCTGTAGTTCAAGTCAGAAGATCAATAACTGAAGCAGAGTCCAGGAAGAAATACAAATACCTATGTATTAAGGGTGGTTGGGTGGTGCAAGGACAGGTTGGTGCCTGCAGAGGGAGTTGGTGCTTCCTTGTCAGTTGTAGCTGACTAAACAAGGGGGTCGTAGCCTCCTACCAGTTGGTGCTGGTAAAACAGGGTGTGGGTGCATCCGGATCAGTTGGTGTTGATCAAAGAGGAAGTACATCTTCCTTCTATGTAACATGTAAAACAAATTTTGCAGTTAATAGAAAAGAATTTGTGGTTTTCCCATTTGGGTTCCATGATAAAATACTGTGTCAAAATTCTATTTGCATTAATAAATGAAAAATTGATATAATTTCTGTGTCACTGATTCAACCCCCCCCTCTCAGCGACATGATCTTATTCTACACTTTCTTAATATTATTAAAGTGATCTCTTTGGTTTCTAGAATAGATAGTTACATCATTAAGATAGATTTGAATAATATTATCGATAATATTGTCAAAGACTATTTGCATAGCCCTTTCAAAATTAGCACCTGAATTTATTATAACAAAATAAATTCTTTCATATCCAAAGGTGCCCCAACGAGTAGTGAATGTGGTTTTATATTGATCAACCCTCTTGACTTTGATTGGATTATAACCTGAAAAACCATGAAGAAGGGACATCATTTGTGACCCGATCACTTGCTACAAAATTAATTCCATATTTGGAAGAGGAAAATTATATTTCACACTTTCCCTATTTAAAGCATGCAAATCAACACATAATATAATATCACCATTTTTCTTCTATACTGGAACAAGATTAGATACCCACTATTGTTAGTGCAAGCAAATTCTATTCTATACGGAAAATTGTGAATATTTCCTATGGGAGAGTACAATATTATGCCTGCACCATTACCCTCACTTGAACAGGCACCGTCAAAATGCTTGTGCCGCATTCCATCTTTAGGCTTTGAAGAAGGTGAAATAGAATTACTATCTTATTCAAGAAAAATAGAATATACACCCATGGCTTCCTCAATACAATTCACATGAGGTTGTGGAAGACTCTCAATATAAGGTGAGATTCGTCCTTCCTTGAGAACAACGATGTTCTTTCCATTCTTTGGAAGGACATGTGTGGCCCATATAAAGAAATGTATCCACTAGTCAATTACTTCCAATCTCTTCCTAAAATTATAGAACAATTATTGATTGACATGTCTATCACTTGAATATTGCAGGTGGTTTTGATTTCTGGGTGAGCACAAAAAAATAATATCACATCTTTGATTTCACCAATTGTAACTTGTTGTTGACTATTATAAGACAAAATGCTATTTGAATTCTTGTTTTTACAAGAAAGACCCAATTCTTCCATGATGATCTTTGACATAACAGTAAGACTTGACCCACCATCAATTAGGTATCAATGGGAAATTTTGTCCATTATTTTTACAAATACATAGAAGGGAGGATTTTTAACATAAATCCTAATATTATATACAACTACTTTATTTATGTACATTTCTTCTTCACTTGGCTCTCCAGATAAAGTGACAATTGTGGAAGTCTTACCTTCCATAAAATCTTTTAGATGCCTTTGTTGCTTTGGGACATTGACCATATATAATAAAGATGCATACACTTTTATTGTAGCTATCCATTTTAGAATATTATACTTAGAAGAAGAAGGAGAAGAGGTAGAAACCTCTTGACTTTGTGCACCCTTGGTAACGTGAGGGTTTATTTTCTAAGAGGACGAACTTGGGGTAAAAGTGGTATTGGGAGGAACACCCTTGCCTTTTCTTGCATAATATTTATTTCTTGTGTCAACCATCATAACATCCTCTTTTGGATCCCAATATAAGACAACAATATTTGTATCATCTTTTTTTCCAAAGATTCGATCTCTTGCACTCTTTTTGACCTCATAGGTACGCTCATCATGATTATCTTCACAAAAATTGCACTAAGCTCTAGAAAGAATAGCTTTTGTGGGATAATTGTTAGGTTGAAAATTATTTGGATGATTCCTAAAAGCAGCTTGTGCAAAATTTTCAGTTGGGGAAGATGTAGAAGTTACCCATTTTCTCTCGAAAGAAATCATTTGATTGCTCATATCTTGTACCAACTATAACACAATTGACATATCATTCTATTTAACAAAGTCCTCCACAAAAAGACTTGTTGTAGCCAATTGCTCCTTAAATTCCAAGCACGTTTGTAGTGCAAACCCTAGACTATCAACATTCTTCTCTTCAAGCCTATGTTGATAAGAAACATGTAAGGTATTATAGTAATGCATTAAAGCGGTCTAATTGTGAGGTCTCATAATTTCTGGGATCTGATTATATAATTTAGTGAAACATGGATTGAAATATTTTATAGTTTCACCCTTGTTATAAACAATATTATTCTATTCTATGAGTAAGTTTGTTGAATTTTGATGTCGTCCATAAGTAGAGTTAAACCAATATGAAATTTTTCCCAAGTTGAGAAAATATTGGGTGGTAGTTCAAATAAGTTAGATGCAGCCTTCATCTCTAATGTGTCGATAAAGTGTCACACACATGTGTCATTCTCATTTTTCCCAATGTTATTAAATGAATTAGAAAAGGCCATGAGATGTTCATTGACTGATATAGTGCCATTACCAAAGAACTTTGGAAAAAAATTCTTTAAATTTAGGAAGAGGAGTTGTTGTTGGAGCCAAATCAAGTGGGGAAGACACATGCCACAGAGTAGCATTTAAATCCTCTTCAAATTTGAATAAACTGAATTGTTTGATGAACTTAGTTGGATTTGTAGTTCATACAACAAGATTGTAATGGTTGTAGATACTTCCTATTAGAGAATATGTTAAATCTTGTGAAGAGGTAGAACCACTAGAAATTCCATAACCACCAGATGAAGTCTTTTTGGGATGATTGGGAGGAAAGTTTATTGAAAGGTTTGTCACTTCTGAAGAAGATTTTGAAAAATATATTCTAATTTTAGGTTGAAGATTCTCTAAAATTTATTTCTTCTTTCTTATTTCAAGGAGATGATCAAATTTAGGAGATTGACCTCTTAACTGTCCTGAAAAATGAGAATTAGTGGACATAAGACAATATATTATAGAGGAGGTTTGTTTTGAGCTTTCCTTGGAAGTGCTTCTCTTTGATCTTGAATTTCAATATCATGTGCAATAACTTCCCAAGAGCACTCAAGTTCTTCACGGGTATGGATAGTGTCAAGAATAAAATAAAAAAGACAATATGGAATGCTTCTTTGATCAAGAAAACTTAGGTTAGGTTGTTGTCAAGTTGGCAAAGTAAAAAAAAAAAAAAAAACCAGAATATATAGAAAAAACTAGAGAGTAAAAGATCACTCCCTAGTATGGTTGCCAAATAAATGTTGATGCAAGGAATGGAAAGTCCTCACTCAAGCATTTTCGAATCCCACTAGGCTAGAGTGATATAGGTGGGAATGTTACATTGGGCTTATATTTTGTTCAAGATTATTAATTAGCCCTCAAGAAATATGTTCTTGGGCAGGATGCTATTATCAAGCTGTGTGCTTTAGCAGAAAAAATGTAAAAATGTTTATAAAATTCAAATGAACAAAATAAAGAATACATCATTAGGGAAATTTTGAGGTAAATAAAGGGCCTCAAAACATAAAATGTACCACCAAAATCCAATTTATAAGAGCCAATCACAATTCAGAGCATGACATCATCCCTTGGGGATGAATTGACATTGGTTGAGTTAAAAATGGTGAGTTTTCACATTTTGAATGGTGGATGGAAAACTAGATTTAACCATGGTAATACTATGAGTACTTTTAAAACCAAAACATAAAGTACTCATATCCATATTTTTTTCACTTTTCTTCTCAATAAATGTCATATGTTCCATTTTCCTTATTATAATTTGTTTTTGTATTCCTCTTATTTCTTATTTGACTTATTATATTAAATGATTTAAAAAAAAAATTCAAATTCCAAACCGTGTAATCAAAGGTCGGGCCAATTTGGTTTCTTGTTCGTTTTTCACGCTTTGAGCGAGTTTGACAACAGGGGGAAGGGCAAACGATTTGGTTTACTATTATTCATTTTTTTTTTTTTTAAATCTTTGAGCGGGTTTAATAACAAGATAAATCCACTATTTGGCTTACTATTGATTCATTGGGCTTTGGGTTGGTTTGATAACTTGGATGAAGCTTTGATTTGGTCTACTATTGTGTGTTAAAGCTTCAAGTAGGTCTAGTAATAGGGAGGAATCCATTCTTTTGGAAAAAATTCAAGGAACGAAAACATAATACCACTAGTGAATGGATCACGCATGTAGAGGGATGAAGGAGGGGTTAGAGCAGGGTTAAATCTAAAATTTCTGGGATGAACAATGGGTTAGAGAAGGTAGTATGTGTTGGAATGTTGTTAANTGAGGGGGGGGGGGTGAATCAACATTTCTTATTTTTTCTCAAATTAAATCAATTCTTTTATTAATTTATAACAATTTATCAACAAGAATGTATAGAACTCTGAATTTTAAAAGTAACAATTATAAAAACTATATTTCATTTACAAGTTACAGTTGGTAAGAGACACCAATATTTATTCTTTTGAGCACCAAATCAAAGAGACACCAATCTCATGTTTTCTAAGCACTAACTTGATGAAGCACCAACTCCCTGAAGATCAGGCTCCAACCCATAGAGGACTCAAATCCTCTTATTTTCAAGAAGCAACTTGAGGAAGCACAGACTCCCTGTTTCAGGCTTCAACTTGTATAGGACTTCAATCCTCCCTTGCTTTCAAGCACCAACTTGAGGAATCACCAACTCCTTGTTTCAAGCTTCAACCTATAGAGGACTCCAATCCTCCCTTGCTCCTCCCTTCCACCCTCACTTCGTGTGAATGGTTCACATTCTTCCTTGGACTCTGTCTGTGTTTTGATCTTCTGAATTAGACCACAGAGAAATCTTCCTTCCACCATATTTTCTGGTTTATATAGTCTTCCAACAGGTATAAAATTTGAACTAGTCTGTGTTTTAATAATGTATCATTGCACCTCTTCATTTATTTAATAACAATGTTGTTTTAATAACAAATTTCTTCCTTTATTATTTTACAAAAACTATTCAATTACACTTTTGAACCCTTATTTTCCATGTTTGATTATGTCTCTTGGTATTTGATGGATCAAACCCCTTTTATTTTGATCTCATACTTCTTTGTTGTATTCTAGGTTCTTTATTAGAAAAATTTCAAATATTTTAATGTTCTCTGGTATATTTCTTGTGTTGTTGAAGTGGATGGGTGCTAATCTCGTGGCCCCTTTTTCATAGAACTAAAAGTTGTGACCAAAATCTAAACAAAGAAGGTGCAAAGCATGCTTTATGGTTTAGCCTGTAGGCACTTTTCTTTTTACTAGGTGATCCAGGGGATCAAAATATGATCAAAAATCAAAGTGCTCATAATTGTTTGAAAACATACTCGTGAATAGGTCTTGTCCTCATGATCCCAATGCAACTTGAACGGGTTCAAACATACGTTGTATGCGAGCGATATCATGTTTTGTCCACTTTTCCAAACAAGGAAAATTTTTGTTGATTGTACAATCCGTATTGCTGACTGTGCAGACCGTACCAACATGTGGCAGGGTGACTGTACTGAAACATGGAAGGGTGATGTGGAAAACTACGTGGTAGGGTGACTGGGTAGGTGATGTGGCAGGCTCATATGTGGACCTATACTATGTTGACACATGCCATTTAGATGGCGAATGGGAAGGTGCCATGTGGCACCCTGCCATTGGTTGGTTGATTAAAAGTCGTTTGGAATCCACTGAATTTGAACCCGAAACCTTTGGGCATGGAAGTGACTTTGCAAGGGCTGGGATACCAGCTCGCCTGCATTTGTGTCTTAACCATATAGTCTAAAACAATTATTTGAATTTGCACAAGTGTATAATCCGGGCGGAAAAAGAGTCGGGTCTTATCCCCAACCCTCGGTCATAACACCAACTGCTTTTCCATACGACCATGTGCATGGGGAAAACAATGGTACTAAACCCACAGACACTTGGCATTACATACGACCAACACAGTTTGTTCAACAGATTTGCGGGCGGGTGCTTAAAATTCGGTCGACGCTTGGCCACATGGGCCATGTGATCGACACCTTCGTCGAGAAAGGTGCTTATGCCTCCTAACCATCCGACAGAATTTCATGATTTTCAAAACAGGCATGGTGCTGGGTTTTTGGCACAAGAAACACCCGTGAGCTAAGTTAGTCACACACAAGTGTGTTTTGATGAGAAAAGACAACAAATAATTGGGAGAAACTTCCAAGAAGTGATTTCTACTCAGTTTTTGGCCAAACCAAGTGCAGGAAGAGCCCAACTAGGGGTTTTTGGACATTCTGGAGCCATTGAAGCTATCTATTTTTCATTCCAAGCATTGTAAAGCACTAATTTTGACACTTTGAGAATTGATGAAAATGATCCATTGGAAGCTGGACCAGGAGATGTAGCCCAAGAGAGGGGTGAACTCCTTTATCATATTGTTATGTTAATGTGATTATTTTGATGGCTATTATGTATGTTTATGTTGCTCATGTTTAAGTAAAAACTCATTAAGTTTTATGTGTTTGCAACTTGATCCTTTTGCCCAAGCACATACAAATTACACTTGCAATTTCTTAAGAGACTCAAGCCTTTTCATTTTTAGATCAAGTTGGTATCAGAGCATAGGTTTTTGAAGGTTTGATTGTTTGCAAGTATTTGTTTTCTGATGCTTACAAGGTTGAAGCTCACAAGAGGAGAAGGTCAACTTGTAGAGCCAAGTTCTCAACTTTCAAGAAAGAGAACTACAAAATCACCTCAAGATTCAAGGAGATATTCACCAGCTATGGTTCATGAGGAGATTCATGAAACTCTTACTTCAAAGGATGAAACTTACAGAAAATATTTCTATGATATGACACAAATGTTGAAAGTTTTATTTGAAGAAAGAAATGCAATATTGCATGGTGAAATCTCAAATCCTCCAAAGGGTAATGAAGATAGTGGTGATAAAAATCCAAAAGGAAATGGAGGGAATGGTGATACTACACCTCCGTCACCTCCATATTCCACTTCTTCTACCATTTCACAACCACCTCCAGATTCTCCAAAAGAACATGGTAAAATTCCTCCACAAACTCCTTTACTTAAGCTTGATATTAAGTTTGAATTGCCTATGTACAATGGAGAGGTAAATGCTGAGAAATTGGATAACAAGATTTGTCAGATTGAAGTATATTGTAGGATACAAAGAATCAAAGATGATGAAACTAAGATTCAACTTGCTTCTATTAGATTGGAAAGTGCAACACTCATTGGGTGGGAAGACAAAACTCAAGAGGACATGAAGAAACATGGTAAAGTTTTATCCTCTTGGAATGATTTTGTTGTTTCACTTAAACGACAATTTTATCCATTAGCATACATGAAGAAAGCTATTAAGGATTGGAAAATTTTTAGACAAGCTAAATGGAAAAGTGTGCAAAACTACACTCAAGAATTTAGAAGTAGAGCTTTGATTTTGGGTATAGATTTATCTTCTCAAGAAACTTTACTCAGATACATTGGAGGATTGCATAGCTACTTGAGGAACACAATACTTATGTTTAACCCTAAAAATCTAGATGAATTTTGTGTACATGCAACTCATTTGGAAGCAAGAGGGAGGAATGAACCTCAAGAGAGCAGCAAGAAGCCATTTGTTAAGGGAGACACATGATAGAGGAAATTCAAAGGAAATGGAAGAAAGAATGCTACATCCAAGAAAGAGGGAGAGAAAATATCATGTAAACATTGTTCAAAAGATGGCCATGATGAAGACCATTGTTGAAAACTTCATCTTGAAACGAGACCCAAAAAGTTCAGCCATAAGGGGAAACCAAAGACTACTGCAACTACACAACATGATTTAGGTTCTGATTCGGGAGATGAAACAGAAATTACAGCCATGGGTTTTCAAGGTAAGGATTCTATTGCAAGTACTAGTTCTTAAAGTAGTAGTAGCCTCAATGAAACTCAACATGAAAAAGAAAGAATAGAGCTTTTCCACATAAGGGTTATTTCAAAGAATACCAATATAGATACTCTTTTTGATACTGGATCTCAAACACACCTCATATCTGAAGACACTATCAAGAAATTAAAATTGGAAACTACTCCACATCCTAAACCTTACTCTCTAGGATGGATATGTGATAATGCCAAATTGCACGTGACAAGAAAATGTAAACTTAGATTTTCCATCACTGCAAACTTTATAGATGAGGTAGAGCTTGATGTTATTCCATTGGATATTGGTGGTATTGTGTTGGGAATCCCATACTTATATGATAGGGGAGCCATATTTCATCGTCATGAAAACATATATCATTGGTTTTAAAATGGGGTTGAGTACATTGTTAGAGCACATACAAAGAAGTTGAATTTGTCACTTGTAAATGATGGACAAATGAAGAGATTAGTTAATGCTAGTAAGAAATTTGTCCTCTTTATGATCAAACCCAAAGACAATGTTGAAAAATAAGCTTTGCAAGGTTGTGATGAAAAGTTGAAATTTGATTTATATGAGGTTGTTAACCAATATGATGAGATGTTTCAGGAACCAAAAGGATTGCCTCCAAAAAGGGGTATCCAACATGAGATACAATTGCAACAAGATTGTCCTCTTTTAAACATTGGTATGTATAGGATGTTAGTCATGGAGAATGCTGAAATTAAAAAATAAATCCAAGGGTTTCTTGACAAAGGGGTTATCATGCCAAGCACATTGGCATGTGAGTCACCAATTGGTTTAGTACCAAAAAAATATGGTACATGGTGCATGTGTGTATATTTCAGAGCCTTGAACAATATTACGGTAAATAATCATTATCATCTTCCTAGAATTGATGGTTTTCTTGATCAATTGAAAGATGATAAGTATTTTACTAAGTTGGATTTGGGAAGTGGATATCATCAGATTAGGATTGATTAAGGAGACACATGGAAGACAACTTTCAAAACAAATCAAGGTTTGTTTGAGTGGATGGTTATGCCATTTGGACTTTGTAATGCTCCTGCTACATTCATGAGAGTTATGAATGATGTTTTAAGGCCTTTTCTTGATGATTGTGTGATTCTCTACTTGGATGACATTTTGATATTTAGAAAATCTCGTGAAGAGCATGTTATGCATGTAAAGCAAGTTTTGGATGTCTTGAAGAAAGAAAATTTGTTTTTGAAGATGTCTAAATGTGAGTTTGGAAATACCTCACTTGTTTACTTAAGACATATTGTTGGAGGAGGAGAACTGAAAATTGATCCTTCCAAGGTCAATGCCATTGTGGATTGGCCCAAGCCCAACAATGTGACATAGATAAGAATATTTTTGGGAGAAAACCAATATTGGAGAAAGTTTATTGCTAACTTCTCTTAAATTGTAGCTCCATTACATGCAGTGAAAAACATCAAGCAAGTTTTCCAATGGGGAGGCAAGCCAAAAAAATATTTTGATGCATTGAAGGAGAATATTAGTTCAACTCCAGTTCTTGCACTTCCAAATTTGAGACAACCATTTGAGATCCAAACATATGCAAGTAATTATGTAATGGGAGAAGTCTTGTTGCAACAAGGTAATTCCATTTGTTTTCATTGTGAAACTTTTAATGGTGCTATGATTAAATATCCTACTTATGATAAGGATTTGTTTGCATTGGTAAAAAGTATGAAAAAATGGAAACATTATTTGTTGGGAAAATAAACTATCATTCACACAGATCATCAACCATTTCAATACTTACAATAAAAAAAAAACTACAATAAGTAAGGCACTTTAGATGGATGAGTTTCCTACAACAATTCCACTTGGTTACAAAGTATAAGAAAGACATTTATAACAAAGTTGCTGATATGCTTTCTAGGCCTATTGTTAGTGCTTCAATTATTCTTAAGCATAATTCTACCATGCATGAGAGCTATGTTGAACAATATGCTTGAGATGCCAATTTTAAAGAGGTTTATACAACTTTGTGTCATTCTAACCAAGTTGAGGAATCGGATTACCATGTGCATTGTGCATGATAAGCTTTTGTATCATCTGGGCAAGCTATGTATTCCACAGGGTGAAAGAGTCAACATCATAAGGGAAGCACATTCTTCTCTTATTGCTGACCACTTTGGTGTAGGCAAGATGGTGGCTAATTTGCAAAGGTATTGCTATTGGCCTAAAATGAATGAAAGTGTTTCAAGATATGTAAGAGGATATTCTTTATGCGCTACAAGAAATCCTAGCAATAGAAAGTTGGGTTTGTATACTCCACTTCCGGTTCCTTCTCATCCTTGGGAAAGAATTTCCATGGACTTTGTAGGAGGTCTACCTATGTATAAAAATAATCATGATTATTGTTATGTTGTGGTTGATCGTTTCAATAAAATGTGTATTTTGATGCCCTTTAAGAAGTAGGTTACAACTGAACAAACGACACAAATGTTCTTTCAACATGTTTGGGTACATTTTGGGTTGCCCAAATCCATTATTTTTAATCGAGATTCTCGATTTATTGGGAACTTTTGGTCAAGCTTATGGGCACTCATGGACACCAAGATGAAAAATAGCACATCATTTCATCCACAAATTGATGGTCAAACATAAGTGGTGAATAGAACAGTAGTGCATCTTCTTCGTGGTTATTGCAACAAGCATCCTAAGCTTTGTGATGGGCACTTACACTACATTCAACATCCTTACAATTGGGCTAAGAACTCTTCGACTCAAAGATATCCATTTGAGGCATGTTTTGGTTATTTTCCAAAATCTCCTTTAGATTTTATCTTTGGGAAGGATATTGTTATTGATGGTCATTATGACATTGATAGATAAAATAATTTCATTGAACAAATTCAGTTGGTGCATCAAATGGTACAAGAACAATTGGAAAAGAGCCAAGACACGTACAAGACAAGACATGACACACATCGTATTGATCACAGTTTCCAATTTGGAGATGAAGTTTGGCTTTACATTATCAAGGAGAGGCTTAAAGGAGAAGGTAAAAAAATGAAACCAATTAGATATAGAGCTTTCAAGATTCTTGAAAAGATTGGTAACAATTCCTTCTGTTTGGATTTGCTTCCTTATATGCAAATGTATGCAGTTGTTAATGTTGAGAATTTGAGATTGTATGGACCTCCTTGATTGATGATCAATGAGAGCATGTTCAAATTCCTTCCATAGATGATTTATCGCCATAATATCTTTCATAACTGCACGAGGATACAATCCTTGACAGGAGGATGAGAACTTCAAAATGAGGGAATGTGGATTACCTTTGTGTTGGTACTAAAGGCACAAATACAAGCAAAGATAGATGGATTGAGGTTGGCAAGGTGAGGGAACTGTACCCTCATCTTAATATAGACTTAAAGTAGTATTTTGGAGGTCCAAAAGCTTCCCAATGGGGAGGAGTGATCCAGGGGATCAAAATATGCTAAAAAATCAAAGTGCTAGGAATTGCTTGAAAACAGACTCGTGCGTAGGCCTTGTCCTCATGATCCCAACACAAATTGAATGGGTTTAAATGAATGTCATATGCGAGAGATATCACGTTTTTTTCAATTTTCCAAACATGCAATTTTTTTGCTGACTGTATAGTCTGTACAGTCCGTACTGCTGACTGTGCAAACCATATTGACACATGACAGGGTGACGTGGAAAAATACGTGGCAGGGTGATTGGGCAGGTGATGTGGTAGGCTCGTACATGGACCTATCCTATGCTAACACATGTCATTTAGGTGGCTAATGGGAAGGTTCCACGTGGCCCAGCCAAGGGCCTCCATGTGGCATCCCATCATTGGTTGGTTGATTAAAAGTTGTTTGGACTCAACCAGATTTGAACCCGCAATCTCTAGGCGTGGAAGTGACTTGGAAAGGGCTAGGATACCAGCCTGCCTGCATTTGTGTCTTAACCATATAGTCTAAAAAAATTATTTGAATTTTCATAAGTGTATAGTCCAGGCGGAAAAAGGGTTGGGGCTTAGCCCCAACCCTTAGTCATAACACCAACTCCTTTTCCATACGACCATGTTCGCGGGGAAAATAATGGTGTCAATATTGTAGACACTTGGCATTACATATGACCAACACAGTTTGTTTAACGAATTTGTGGGCGTGTGCTTAAAATTCAGTCGGCACTTGGCCACATGGGCCATGTGACCGACACTCCGCCGAGAAAAGGCGCTTAAGCCTCCTAACCGTTTGACAAAATGACATGATTTTTGGAATGGTTGTGGTGCTGGGTTTTTGGCATGAGAAATGCCCGTGAGCTAGGTTAGTCACACATAGGTGCGTTTTGGCAAGCAAAGACAACAAAGAATTGGGATAAACTTCCAGGAAATGGTTTCTACTCAATTTTTGGCCAAACTAGGTGCAAGAAGAGCCCATCTGGGGGTTTTTGGACATTCTGGAGCCAGAGAAGCTATCTATTTTGCATTATAAGCATTGAAAAGCACTGATTTTGACACTTTGAGCATTAATGAAAATGATCCATTGGAAGCTGGACCAGGATATGTAGCCCAAGAGAGGGGTAAACTCCTTTATCATATTTCCATGTTAATGTGAATATTTTGATGGATGTTATGTCTGTTTATGATTCTCATGTTTAAGTAAAAACTCATTAAGTTTTATGTGTTTGCAACTTGATCCTATTTCCCAAGTACATACAAATTACACTTGCAAATTTTTAAGAGATTCAAGCCTTTTCATTTTCAGATCATTAGGTGACCTTACCCTATAACTGGGTGATGTCCAACATTTCCTTTGCTGCCTCATGTTTTCCATATAAACTTGGTCTGTGACCGAGAGAAACCATGCACAAGGCTTATCTTGGTGTTAATTAGATAAACGGTTCAGATATGATCAAGTGTTGAGTGGATGACCCTGAATTATCTAGGCGCTTTAAAAATATCCACGGTTTGGATTTAATCAACAGTAGAGTGGACGATTTGCGGACTCGTAGACTCACATTTCTTCGTTTTCATCGCTTATCTTGGCATTTAATTAGATCGATGGTTCAAATATGAGCAAGTGTTGAGTGGATGACCCTGGCTTTCCTGGGCACTTTAGACAGATCCATGGTTTTGATTTAATCAACTGTTGAGTGGATGGTCCTCATTCATTTCAAACATGGCATTTTACTTAGAATTATTTTATGTTCTAGGTTCGTGGACTCATGGACTCACAGACTCACATGTCTTCTCAGGTGTCATCAAAATGCATGCCCAACTTCTGCTACCTCCATAATGAACCTATACCTAGAAAATTTTAAGGGATTCTTCTCGGGCTCACGGACTTGAAAACTCACATGTCTTCTCAGGTGTCATCAAAATGCATGCCCAACTTCCACTACCTCCATAATGAACCTATACTTAGAAAATTTAAGTGATTCTTCTCGAGTTTGTGGACTTGTAGACTCACAGAATCACATGTCTTCTCAGATGTCATCAAATTGGACGCCCAACTTCCGCTACCTTCATAATGAACCATACTTAGAAATTTTTAAGTGATTCTTTATGACACTTAGAATATGATACTTAGGCATTTTTGGGGTGTGCAATGGACTCGTGGAAAAACATCTAAGCCATCAGATATTGATTCCATTTTGATCTAACGATCAACATTATTCTTCGTTCTTTACTGTCGATTCCTACAACTAATATAGTGGGGTACTTGTATGGATGATAAATCCATATTAACCCTTGTTGACATGAATGAAAACATAACACCAAGTCCAACAATATGTAGTTGTTGGCCACCCTTTTGAGGGTTTTAATGGAGGAAATTGCTTTTTGTTTAGGAGAATAATCCATTGTCAAGAAGAAAATCACCTCGTTGTTGATATCCACCTTTGACCCAAAGCAATGTTTTTGTGCTACCATGATGTGTGTGCATGCTTCTTTGTCACTTTTCTTATTGTTGGAGAAGAAAGGCTTGCCATTATCTCCATATCTCTTAGAGAAAATTCGGTTGTATTGGGAAGGGGATTTAGAGGAAAACTTAAATCAAATTCTTGGAAGAAGAAATCAATGGAGATCAAAACTTTACTTGTGGGACTTCTTGAACCTCTTATGATTAGATAGGCTACAATAAAACAAAACTTCTGGTCAAATCTTGTTTTTTTAGAGTTATTGTACAATCTTACTTGGAGGTAAGATATAAGTTCCCAACTATGGGAACTATGATATGGAAATTATAAATTTGTTATAATCAACTACTTTGCAAAGAACATTTGAAATTTTTTCTATTCAATCTTGTATTTATTTCACTTAACTTCTCACAAATTTAACTCATGGTTGATTGAGGCTTGTTTTTAATATGTTTCTAGATTCTTCTTTTTTGTTCTTGATTTTCGTACATTTCATTATGTTCTCTACATCAATAAAATATCACTAGTTTCCAAAATAAATTGTATTATTTGTGATGACTTCTCGACATGTAACACACATATACAGAGTCTTAAAACGTATTCTACTACAGGTCTGATCAAGACCACTCTAAAAATATTCTATCGTGGGCCCAAATTCCTCCTCCGACAGAGTATGGATTTCTCTGTTCCACAACAAACTAACTCTCAGTACTATATTTTAGCACTCATTACCAGGAACCAATTCTCCTTTATGCGACCGAGTGTTAAAACAATTTTCCAACCTCCATTAGTTAGCTCCTTTAGCTTTAGCACCCAATCTTTCTTCTCCATATGAGACCAAATCTTCATGCAAGCGCTAGAACATAAGTGTTCGATTCCATGCACTTAAGTCCCACAACACATCAGGCTAAAATCCATAGACTATTAGATTCTTTTCTATTCAGAGTGCTTCCAAAAATCGTCGAGGTAAGACACTCTGATGGATCAGAGTTAATTACTTCGATGAGTCAGAGTTAGAGACTTTGATTCTTCACATTGACTAGGATCGAACAACAATGGATCGTGACAGTTGTTTTTTCCACTTCGATGGATGATTACAATTTCTTGTCATATTTTTGATGTTGGAGCTTAGGAGGAACCCAAATAGTGAGGGATCTGATCTAAAATTGATCTGAACTGTCAATTCTCTTCTTCAACAAACAATCATATTTTGATCCCTCTCTTTCAGAATGGTTGTCTCCCATTAACCGTCGAGCAAGTCTTGTCTTGAAATAATTTTTTGACCATTGATATCACTTATAATTGGAAGTTTTTATCTTCAAATCAACTTTCAGAGCCAATTGACCGATTAACTGGTGTTCTTTTTCTGCTCTAAAACTACACTCTTGTAGTCGATCTTCAAAATTGTTGGATGGTTTGATCTACTCTCCACTATATCGCTTATAATTGGATCACAATTGATCCTTTCATGATAAATGTTATATTATGATATCTATGATTCTCCTCATCCCAATCAAATCCAACAAGCTATGGCCAATACAACATTTCCACATGTCCCTTCTAGATTCATTGATTTCGATCACTGCGAATTAATCTCTGCCATTGGTCGCACTGACTTTTTTCGAAGTAGTCTTTGTTACTGCACTCTGAAACAATAACTCTGAAATCCTTTCACCATTGTTTTAGAATCTGAAATAATGACCTCTTCTCATTGTCGATCTGGATGTACGCTAATCTAGATCTTTTCTCAGTTGTCCATTCTTAACACATGAATGAAAGTATTGACCCCATAAATCAATGTTCACGATTTAATTCTTTGTCTTTTTCAGAAGATTACCATTTCTCCTTACCCGCAAAGAACATGCTCTCTATTCTTCAAAGGGGTTTGAACCTCGGTTCACCTGCACACATAGAGTTATATTAAACTCAGATTCTTTCTTAAATGCAATTGTTTTCAAATTGTCAACTCAACCGTGATTTGTCATTACGTTTGGGTCATCGATCGTTTAATGATCGATGATCAAGGATTACAATCTCTCATCCTCCAATATAAGGGTTTTGATTTAATTTAACCCCGAAACTTTCACACACTTTGTGATTCAAATTTTAAGGGGGTATATGGTTTAAATTCAGATAGAAAAATCATAAAGCTATAAAGTTAATAGATTGTCAATGTGGATAAAGGAGATGCCCACCTCATCATTAATTAATTGGGATAACATGTTTCCAATAAGGGTCAAAGAGAGTCTCACCTATCCATTATTGTATTGGGTTTTATTTTCCACTACTTAGTTAGTTGGGTAGTTAGATCTAGTATTATAATAATATAGATGCATTTAATGAGCTCTTTCCATTATTGGATTGGATTTTATTTTCCACTACTTAGTTAGTTGGGTAGTTAGATATATTATACTAATAATAGAGACACATTTAATGAGCTCTTTTTGACTTTGTCCAATGGACCATTTTGTAAGCTATATAAGGGCCTATCAAGCCTTCTCATAATATCAAGTTACTCATTTTGGCTTCTCTCATATTTTCTATTGTTCATTGTGAGATCCAGATTTTATGAGCTTAACGAAATGAATACAGATTATTAAAATATGCTTAACACAAAATAACATAGATACAATAAAATTGGTTTTCTATTCAATAAGGAAATAAGCTGAAAATGTAAACTACAACGGAAAACAAGCTTGCTGGAATGGTGGCGGATTATCTCTGAGAAGATATGTGACGACTGTGCTCATTCGAAAGAATATCTCAAATGGGTATTTCGAGGAATCTTATTTGGCTTTCTGGTTTGAGAGATATCATCGATTGAATTTCAACATGTATTTGATGCAAGGAGGCCGCACGTACCACCATATTCAACAGTCTTTTTCTCCCTGATCAGAAAACTACAGAAGGAGTTCCACATATTTATGGAAATATCTCTTCAATATATCAAATGGGTATTTCAAGAAATCGCATTTGGATTCTTGGTTTGAGATATATTATTGATTTAATCTCAACATTTATTTGACCCAAAGAGGCCACACGTACCACCATATTAAACAATATTTTTATCCCTACTCAGAAACCACAGAAGGAGTTCCACATATGGATGGAAATATCTCTTCAATATCTCAAATGGGTCTTCAACAGAATTGGATTTCATCACCTGTACTAGAAGTTATGGATAGATTTGCAGAAGGATCCTCACAACCCCCAAAGTCATGATTTTCCCATATTATTTTTAAAATTTTTGGATTTTATTTATTTATTTTTCTACCCATGTACAATGCTATTGTCAACTAGGTTATGGGTCAACCACAAACCCACGGTTATGGGTCAACCACACAAAACCCTTCTCTTCATTGGGTATTTTCACATTGTAATCATAATAGTGTGATAATGAGGTTTCTTTTTTTAGCATGAGTGAAATGATGAGGACCATCATTTTCTAAGGGGGGAGGAATGATCCAAATTTTAAGGGGGTATATGGTTTAAATCCAGATAGAAAAGTCATAAATATATAAATCTAATAGATTGTCAATGTGGATCAAGGAGATGCCCACCTCCTCAATAATTAATTGGGCTAACATGTTTCCCATAAAGGTCAAAGAGAGTCCCACCTCTCCATTATTGTATTGGGTTTTACTTTTCACTACTTAGTAAGTTGGGTAGTTAGGTCTATTATTATAATAATAGAGACATATTTAATGAGATCTTGCCATTATTGGATTGGATTTTATTTTCCACTACTTAGTTAGTTGGGTAGTTAGATCTATTATACTAATAATAAATACTCATTTAATGAGCTCTTTTTTACTTTGTCCAATGGACCATTTTGTAATGCTATATAAAGGCCTAGAAAGCCTTCTCATAATATCAAGTTACTCATTTTGTCTTCTCTCATATTTTCTATTGTTCATTATGAGATTCATTAGCTCTGAGTGATTTACTAGTAGTTAGTTTTAGAGGTGCGACTCTTCTTTGAGTCTCACCTCCCAAGTACTTCATTTATATGTTTTTTGTTCATGCTTATTTTCATGCAATATTGGAACCTCTAATATCCTCTTCTCTTGGCATTCAAGCCATCTAGATCTCATGTCTCGAGATCTAGATCACTTTGTAGAGTCTGATCTGGACTTTAATTACTCAACACAGGGACATCATTACAACATAAAGATACCCGATCTCACACTAACATAGAGAGCCCATAAACACACAAAAAATTATATTAATGAATCCTTGTACATAAATTTACATAAGTCCTTTGCCTTCCTGGCTTGATTTACATTCGTTTGGCCTCTATTTGGACTTTTGGCCACACTCGGACTCTTACAGACAATTCGCTCTGTTTAACTTAGATCTACACACTTATATTTCCCATAGGATTACAATATTAAACAAGGTAGAATAAACTTCATGATATTTTCAGATCCACAAAATCTAAAATTATCCCTAAGATATCTTAGATCCACAAAATCCTCAACCACTCCTAAAATATCTCCTTATCCCTAGGTTCTAGATTTCCATTCCTTCGAGAACTGCTAAACCAAGGAAGATCCGATTACATATTAATCAATATCAACTAAACAACCTCTATCTTATGCAATTCTTCTAGAATCCAATAAAACATATGAAAATACAATAATTTCAAACTTAGGGAATCCACTCCCTTAGTAAATTCAAAGACCCACTAGGTCTAGTCAAATAAGGTTGAATTAAGAGGAAAAATTCTGTTGCATCAATTTGATTTACTTATGAGATGGACGTATAGATTTTGCATGCAATAGAATGCTACATGTTCATTGAATCCACTACAAAAATGCTACGAGAATGCTACGTGAGGCACTACAAGAACTTCATCTTCAGTAGTGCTAGGGGAACTTCCTTCCCTAAATTTGATATGGGATCATTCAGGGTTTCTACAGGTTATCATTGATAGAAATTTAGGTTAGTTGTGATCAACTTTATTGAAACTGTAGGTATGGTTAGTTTGGAAATGCAAAGGAGACATTTGTGGTCGTGTCTGACTTTTCAAATCAACTTATGACTAGTGATTCCCCATTGATGTTTTGAACTCCAAATATTGAAAAAATATCTAATAAACATTTTTTTAATCTTAAAATGCAGTCCATAATTTTTAGAGTAGAAAACCCTCTCTCTTAGCAA
This sequence comes from Picea glauca, assembly GCA_000966675.3. Taxonomy (NCBI): domain Eukaryota; kingdom Viridiplantae; phylum Streptophyta; class Pinopsida; order Pinales; family Pinaceae; genus Picea; species Picea glauca. Next base: position 964,602 of record JZKD02S2297325.1, on the reverse strand, counting down.
AATAATAGCACACATAACAAGTCTTTTTCAATAAAATCATTTTCTAATATTTCAATTTCATCTTTGTTTTTTATAGAAGAGCATACTACTTACATTTCTTCTACAACGATATATTTCTTATAGAATTCAATGGCTCAACAACATCCCAAGAGCCAGTTGAAATCAGTTGTATCATACAACAATATTGATGATAAAGGAAAATGGGTTCTGATTTCATTATCTATTGGGTCGTGGGTAACAATGAAACCATCAATAATTGGAAGCCATGGAATAAAAAAATATGTTTGCAAGACAATAATGGAGGAAAATGAGTGGAAATGTTTCAAGTGGAACATGTCTATGACTATAGAGAGATGTCAAAAGTGAAATTTTCTACTCAGCCAAATTTTCTGAAAATTGGTTGGAATTGTGAGTATGCATAACCAATTTGGATATCATAGTTTGTTGAGGTCAAATTTTATCTAAAGCTTCTACGATTCCAACATCTCTTTAATCTTATTTTATTGTAACATGAATATTGCATTTATCCTAGGTCTATGCATATCAAATTGGAAAGAATGGGAACCAGTTGAATGCATAACACATGTTTTCCAAGCTGTTCATTCAAAAATAGGAGAACTACTCTATCCTGGTAAGGATCCTACATGGTTAAAGAAAGAAGGTGCATTATTTTATAAATATGAATACATTCTTCTGAAAACAATTGGATCATGTGGATATCTCAAAGAGATCCCTTTACCTTCCCTTAGCTTATTGGAATGGCCAAGTGTAGATGATTCTTTTGTAAGTTCTTTTGTTACAAGTTGTTTTACAAAAAAAAAATGGAATGAAATAAAAAGGTGGAATTCATGTGCATAGTGGCATTTTCATGCCATTCTCTATGTTTGTTCGTATTTTTACGAAGGAGTCATCGATAAAGGAAACTGGTAAAATGTATGCTACTTCAAATCCTTGCAATGAGCCATTTACAATTTTGTTTTTCACTAGGTGGGATAGAAGAGTACATGACCAAAGTGTAGAAGAAATAGAGTGCAGAATGAATCATGACACCTTGTCTTTCATGTAAGTCATTTCAATATTATTTATTTTTAATTGTATCACGCTTCTTGTTTTTTAAAGGTTATAATAGGAAAAGAGGGAGTTTCTTATGAATGTAACCAATCTACGATGATACAAATTATTTTTATTTGATTCTTTCATGTATTGGATTTCAAGACAAATGTTATATATCTCATTTAAATTCTGTAGGTGGAGACATGTTCGACAAATGGGGGAATGAGTTTGGATTCCAAAGGAATAGGATGATGATGACAAAACACATTCTCTAATAGTTTAATTTGATGTTCTGTAAAATGGTGAAATCTTTAGAACATTATCAATGGCGGAGAATTGGACATTGTTTGAAATCAGAGAACAATTGGAGCTAGAAGAATATTTTGATCATTTTGTATTTGTAAGCAATGGTAAAATGGTAAGAATGAAAATATGGATATCATGATTGTAATACGTAGACCATATCATAAAAAATTATTGCAATGTGAAACCTTATTTATAGAGAAATTAATTATAATTTATCTTATTGTATTTCACAAGCCGAGAAACGACGAGAACATATTGTGCGTTGCATAGATTGTATCAAACCTTCTACCATTGAAATTAGGGAATGATAAATATTTTTAATTTCAAAATATAACATGTATAATTAATGCAAATATAAGATCATCCCCCAAATGTATTGGAATTTTTGTTTTTCAATCTCTAATATTTCTTTTGGTTGTATTATCCAAGAAACTATACTAACCCATTTATGAGTAAGATACCTAGACTTTCTTCCAAAGTGCTAAAGTGTTTATACCTTTTGATATTTTGTACATCAACACAATCTTCAAAAATAAAACTATTCTCTATGTTTTGTGATTACTGTGGTCTAAAATACCTCCAACTTTTTCCATGTGTTGAGTATTAATCTATTTTTCTCTGAAAGATCCTAGACTTTGTTTGCTTCCATATGATAACGGTTATTGTTTTTTTTCATATCTCGGGAAGAGAATTCTAATACAAATGGAGTGATGCTCATTTTCACCATAGACTGGCCTGCTCTACCAACTTTCTTACATGATTTAGAAATCATACAAACATGATCAATTTATTATAGAAACTTAAGTCATTAAGTTGACATTCCATGATATATTTGGTAATCGAGTACTAGATCCCATTTTAACAATTTATTTTCAATGAATTTGTTCAATGGATTGGTTCAATCGTATCATCTTGGTGATTTTGAGTCTACCTATGGTGTTTAGGGTGATGATATGCAAGTGAAATCAAACAAGTTAACCTC